>VSMD01022694.1:0-69008 GCA_008750895.1 Mirza zaza
GGGGGGGGGCACCAGGAAGCACCTGGGCCTAGGAGGGGGTGGGCCTTGCCCCATGTGCCACTCTGTCATGTCCTCTGACACTGAAGCCTAGAGAGGGCAGTGACATTGAGTCAGCTGAGGGAAAGCCTGAACCCTGGCCCTGAGACCCCAGGTGACCTCAATCTGGCGGCTCCCTCCATCCCCTGCCCCATGGCAGGCTGCAGCCCTCTGGAGCCCTGTGCTGGGCTCACCCCTGCCCCTTGACTTTCTTCCTAGCACCCACTCCAGCTGTCCAGTGGGGAGCAAAACCTCAGAAAACAGGTGTGAGTCTGTCTGCTCCCAGACCCCACGTCCCAGAAGGCCAAACCCTCAACTAGGTCTATCCACTGTCCCCATACCAGATCAGGGTCAGTCCATCGCCCTTGTTTCTCAGACTGCCTCAACTGTTCAAGCACCCTAAGGCCAGGAAGTCCTTCCCTGAGTCTACCCCCAGTCTCTCTTGCTGCTTTCTAAGCTTTCTTCTGGTTCTGTTTCCTGTGGATAGGGAGAGTCCCTTCTTCCCCCTCAGAGACCTTAAGGTCCATATTTGGCCTCCAAAGAGTCAGGGAAAGTCTGGGCCCTTCCCACTTATCTCCACACTCCTCACAGGGTACCAGCTTCCAAATGGCTATGGACCAGGAGCAGAACTGGGTGAGGAGGGCCTTCCCTGGAGTTCTTCCCCTCCTCCCCTCTTCTCCCCTCCTTCCTCCTCCCCTCTCTCCCCTCTGCCAGCCCAGGAAGAGGGGAAGCAAAGGCTGTGGCTGTCTCTGACCCCCGATCTCTGACTCACAGTTTCCTCTCTCTCAGGCTTTGGCGGTGGCCTCAAGCCACAGAAAGTTGGTGAGTCTTCCTGGGTCCCCACCTCGGGCGTGTGCTGGCATCTCCTTCCTGGCTAGCCCCTCTCTGCTCCTGTCTCTGTGTCTGTCTCTTTCCTTACTTGCCTAGCGCATGCTTGCTATGCACTGGCAGCCGGAAGCAGGTGTGATCTGGCTCAGGTGAGGGTAGAGCCATAGATAGACGGGAGCCAGGTGGAAAGGGAAGAGCTAGTGAGGACATTCCCCAGAGGGAGTCAGAGAAGGCTTCCTGGAGGCAGGGATAGGAAGGTTGTGCAGGGTTGGTTGGTCTGTTGGGGGGGGTGCTCCAGACGGGCGGAGCAGCTGGAGTGAGGCCTCTCTAGGCCACCTCCCAGGCAATGTGTCCGCCTGAGTTTCCCTGTCTCTCCATGGGCTGGTCACCTGCCTCCGCAGGGCTGCCAACCTCACTCCTGCAGGTTCTGGTTACGGGAATGGGCTTCTGGGAGCGGGGTCTTCCCAGAGGCCCACCCGCAGCCAGGTGCCCGGGGTGCCGGGCTGGAGCAGGCACTAGGCTGGGGGCGCTGCCTTGCCTCTGACTTCCTCTTTCCTCCTCCAGGCTTCCCTGGGGCCCTCAGCTTCAGGAATGGTGAGTCAGACCCAGGGGACAAAGTGCACTGAGTGAGGGGAAGGGACGTCCCCAGGGGCTTGGCAGGAATACCTGGAATCTTTTGCAGGGTATGGGGAGGAAGCTCTTGTGTACCCCAAAGCAGCAGCTCCAGCCCCTGAAGGAAATGGTAAGAAAGGAGTGTTCAGAGACCAGGTGGAGCAGGTGGGCTTGGGCTCCCGGGGGGGAAAAGTGCCCATGCCAGCTCTCCTCCCACAGGCCAGGCCGGCGCGCTGCAGGGCTCTCCCTGGCCTGTTCTCCAGGCCTGGGGGGCTGGCTTGAAGCTTGGGTATGGGGCCAGAGGAGGATCCGCAGAGGTCGGGAGCCAGCCGGGTAATGCAGTGTGTGGATGAGAGGGGGTGGTGATCGGTGATGGGGGCTTGAGGGAGCCCCAGGCCCAGGCCCACCCCACAGCCCTGCAGAGGGCAGGAGGGGCCAGAGGGAATCTGCAGGAAAGGATGGGGCTAGAAAAGAGGCCCGTGGAGCCGGGGACCCTGAGTGCCAGCTGGACCAAGATTGGGAGGTGATGGAGCCAGGGACAATGGCCATCGAGGGCCATCCCCCACCATCTTTCCCTCCCCAGAGCCCTATGGACAGCTAAGGCCAGAACTGAGCCCTGGGCTCTTCGGTGAGTGGGGGTCTCCCAGAGACTTGGGCGAAGCTGGGGTGTACAGGAGAACTCCTCTGGTGACCTGGGTGCCCCTGGGTTTTCTGTCTGTGCCATAGGGGGCCCTGAGCAGAAGAGAGGCAGCAATGGCCGGCTGGGAAATGGTTACGGAGGTGAGAGGGAGCCACAGAGGCCCACACGCCCCATCCCCAAAGCGCCACCACTGTTACCCTCCGGCTGCACTGGGGGATGCCCACAGCCCTTGGGAGGGAGAGCAGGCTCTCAGCCACCTGTAGGTGACTGCTGAGTGACTGACCTCAGAGGCCAGAGGAGGGGGAGGGCTCACGCCCCGGGAGGTGAGGAGGACAAGACCTCCCCAGGGACCTGCCCTCCCTAGTGCCCGCTCTGCCTCTTCCCAGGCCGCTGCCCCACTGGGAAATGCTGAGCACTGGGCCCGTCTGTCCTGAGGGTCTCTGCATGGGAGCTTGGCCTGCGGCCTGAAGGCCACACCCTCGGGCTCAGCCCCTCTCGCTGCCTGGCCTGGGGTCTCCTCCAGGCTAGAAGTATTAAGAAAGGGCACATGCTTCCCCTGCTTGCCTCCGTGTGCCATCCGGGAGGGTTGCAGACTGGGGTGGAGGCGTGGCCCTGCAGCCACCACCCAGCACCTCCTTCATTCATTCCACAAACATCACTGTTGCTATGTGCCAGGGACCACGTTCCAAATGGGAGAGACCAGGAGAACAAAACAGACTCAGTGCCTGCCCTCGGGGAGGGGACATCACTTGGTCACTGCCCAGAGGGGGGACCACATCCAAGTTAGGGGACTTATGCATGGAAAAGAACAGTTCATTATTTGTGCTTTAATTTGTAATCAGTTTATTCAACTTATTAAAGAAAAATCTCATTTTCTTTAACCCTTTTCAGTTGTGTTCCAGATGTCCTTGTATTGACTAATATTTTGGATGTAAAACACACTTTCATTCCTTGATTAATGTTCAGTTAGGTTATAAATTTCACAGCTCAACTTCTCCCTAAATATTTAGCACACCTCAAAACTCTGGTGAACTAAATTCCCTTAGACATCTCAGACAACTACAAACGTAATCTTCTTGATTCTTTTGATTCTGTTAATGGAGCAGGGGCATGAATCCAACAACCAACATCTTCCTAAGCACTTAAGAGGCTCTTGGAAATGAATAAATCAGACATTTAATATATCAGATTACTGAAGTCCTTCAAACATCCTAAAAAGCTAGTGACTGACTGATCCTGTATCAGTGTCAGTGCTACCAGACTGCTTCATTTCTTCATCTCATGATTACAAACTTACTCATGCAGTAAATGCAGAAGCAAATCTCCCAGGTGGGTCCAGAACAGAGGTTGTGCAACTGGGAATTGCCTACAATTCTGAACTTAGAGCCTGGCCAGCTCCAGGACCAGCCTGAATTTCTACCTTCTGAGAAAACCCTTCCAAACCAACACCTCTTCTTGCAATCGGGTGAAGTTTTAACTGAAGAAGCTCCAGGTGAATAGAGTTGACAGGCTTTGACATTCATATGAGACACTCAGCTCATCTTTTTATAACTTGATTTATGACCGAAACCTTACCACAGTATGCCCAAGGTTTCAGGTTGATCAGCGTTTAGGAGAGCCTGTAAATATTATGGGAATTCCAGCCTGATTTCTCTTAGCCTACTTCATCTGATTTGCTCTATGTGAGAATCATAGACTTTTGCTATTTTACAGAATTATTGATTCTTTAAAAATATTCACATGGTGTGGATTAATAAAATGTGGTATATGTATACCACGGAGTTCTACTCAGCCACAAAAAACAATGGTGATATAGCCCCTCTTGTATTACCCTGGATAGAGCTGGAGCCCATTCTACTACGTGAAGTATCACAAGAATGGAAAAACAAGCACCACATGTACTCACCATCAAATTGGTATTAACCGATCAACACTTAAGTGCGCATATAGTAATAACATTCATTGGGTGTCAGGCAGATGGAGCGGGGAGGAGGGGATGGGTATATTCATACCTAATGGGTGCGGTGTGCACCGTCTGAGGGATGAAACGCTTGAAGCTCTGACTCAGGTGGTGCAAAGGCAACATATATAACTTAAACATTTGTACCATTGTAATATGCTGAAATAAAAAAATATTTTTAAAAAATACAGAACGGAAACATAACTTGAATCAAGCTACCAATTAAAAACAAAAATATTGGCTGGGCGAGGTGGCTCATGTCTGTAATACTAGCACTCTGGGAGGCCGAGGCAGGTGGATCACTAAAGGTCAGGAGTTCGAAACCAGCCTGATCAAGAGCAAGACCCCGTCTCTACTAAAAATAGAAAGAAATTAATTGGCCAACTAAACATATATATATATATATTAGCTGGGCATGGCGGGCATGCCTGTAGTCCCAGCTACTAGGGAGGCTGAGACAGGAGGATCACTTGAGCCCAGGAGTTTGAGGTTGCTGTGAGCTAAGCTAACGCCACCGCACTCTAGGCTGGGCAACAAAAGTGAGACTCTGTCTCAAAAAAAAAAAAAAAAAAAAAAAATTCAAATGGTCTTGTCTTTCTCTGCATCGAGGCATGAAATAAACCACATTCCAAGGTTTTTCTCTTTACTGGAGAATAGGAATAAAAGCCAATATCTGCTCACAATGGCCACAGACCACGGGGGACAGTGGGTGAAATTCCTTAACATCTAGAAATGCTGTTCTAATATTGTTCTATTAATAATTGTTCTTGTAAAAGTTTCTATATTCCAATTTTTAATAGATCGGTCATTTTCTCCTTTTTTCTGAGCTACCAGATTCTCATACGTCACCGACAATCCTTAGGAACTTTAACAAAAATGCCACATACATTGCCACCAAACTTTGCTGTTGAACTGTGATATCGTTTTATCTCCCCTGTGAGATAGCTGAATGGAAATCTGTGTACACCTCGGGTCGCGGCCCCAGGGTCAGCATTCCGAGTCACTGCGGGTAGACACCAGCAAGAGGCCAGCCTCTCTCCAAAGTGGTGCGGCGGGGCGGGGCGAGGGGGCCTTGAGGGTTGCAACGACTCAATGGCCCCTCAGGCCAGGTGGGGGCGCCCGCTGCGCGTGTGCGGCGCCTGGGCTCAGGACGCGGGGGCAGTACCGCGGGACACAGTGATTGGCTGGAGCTGGGGGGAGGGCGGGAAGAACACCTTGGCGGGCGCGCTGACGTCTCTGAGTGGCAGCCAGGGGTAGCTCGTGTCAGGGGGCGGGAGAGACGAGCAGGCAGCAGGCGCACTGGCCCCTGATTGGCTGCAGCGCGTCAGCGGACGGCTGCGATTGGCTGGGCCGGCCGGAGCGCTGCGCGTGGCCACCGCGGGGGCTCCTAGGCCGCGACGGGCGGCGCGCGCGGGGCTCTGGGGTGGCGGCTGCGGCCAAGCTGGCGGCGCTGCTGCCCCGCTCCCGGTCGCACCCGCGGCTCGCCCGCGCCCGCGCCCACTCGCGGCTGGGCCGGGCCCGCCCGTCGCTGCCGCTGACCCCGCCGCCCGCGCCGTCCCTGCCGCACCCGCCGCTGCCCGGCCTGCCGCCTGGCCTGAGCCCCGCGCCGCCGCCGCCCTCCGCGCTCGCCCTGGCCGAGCTGCCGCCGCTGCCTGCGCTCCCGCTGCGGCCCGAGCCGCTGGCGCCCTGGGGCCCCGGCGCCCACCTGGCGCTGCCCGAGCTGCCGCCCGAGACCTACGCGCCCGCTCTGCCCGCCGCCGCGCTCGCCCTGCAGGACCTGCCGCGCCTGCCCGCGCCCGCGCCGCCGCCCGCGCACCTGCCGCTGCCGCCGCCCGCGCACCTGCCGCTGCCGCCGCTGCCTGAGGCCGCCGTCGCCGCCACGCCCGGGCCCGTGGGCGCGCGCGGCCGCCCGCCCCTGATCGCGGAACCGCCCCCGCAGCCGCTGCCGCCGCTGCCCGCGCGGCCCTCGTCTGTCAACCTCCTGGTGCCGCCCGCGGCCCGCGACCCCTGGCTGCTGCCAGCCTTCCCGCCACCCGCGCCCCGCGCCCCCTGGCTGCTGCCAGCCTTCCCGCCACCCGCGCCCCGCGCCCCCTGGCCGCTGCCCGCCTTCCCGCCACCTGCGCCCCGCGACCCCTGGCCGCTGCCCGCCTTCCCGCCACCTGCGCCCCGCGAACCCTGGCCGCTGCCCGCCTTCCCGCCACCCCCAACGCCCCCGCGCTTGTTCCTGTCGCCACCCTGCTGACCGCCCGCCCACCTGGTGGGTGATCTGGCACCCCTGCCGGGACACAGGGCCTGTGCCCCTCGCCACCTCCCCGGGAGCAGGTTCGGAAGGCGTGGGTGAGAGCCTGGGCTGGGCAAGGGAGAAGAGGTGTCAGAGGGGAGCAGCCCAGATTTGAGGAGAAAGGAGGGAGTCTGAAAATAAACGCATTTTAAGATTAGGGTCTCTCTTTCCTTTTCCCCTGCCGCCCTACAGCAAGCTTCCTGCCAGGTTATTTGAGAACGTAACTCACCTTCTGCGCTGATAAACTGCCTGGAGAGCAGGGCCTAGGCGGGGCCGCGGCACATGCGCAAGGAAATGGGATTGAGGGGACGAAGTCAGTTTAAAATGTTTTAACTAGAGTATCCAAAATGTCTCATTTTCCCTTATAAATTAAAGGCTCTGGATGCCACTGCTAAGACCCTTCTTAGTTTATGCTCGTATGGCCCTTGGAAACTCTGATCCTGCCTCCCAGATCTTTAGTCAACCTTTAAACCTAAATAGATTCAGGGGTCGCGCTGCCAGGCTGCACCAGGAAGGCAGGTGTGGATGGACAGTTGATACCGAGCCCGGGGTCACGATAAAGGGCTGTGAAGTCATCCCCGCGGGACAGGAGATCTCCCGCCCTGCAGCCGGAGAGGAAACCCCTCAGCTTTGCCTGCCTCTCAGCCCCACCCGCCAGTTTCTGCGCAGCCCGTGGGACTCAAAGTTCTCTTTGTTCCTCAGGTACCTTCGCTCAGGTAACCAGGCAGACGTCCTATCTCAATGGGTTCTTCTACAGCAGCTCAGAAGTGGTATCAGGAAGCCAGCCTTGACCCTGGGGGACCTCCGAGAGCCTGGGACTCACCTGCTAGAAGGGCCTGTATTCCTTTCCTGTGGCTGCCGTAACAATTGCCACAGACTGAGCAGCTTAACACTGACGTTTATTCTCCACAGTCCTGGAGCCCAGAGGTCCGAAATCAAGGTGTGGGCAGGGGCGTGATCCCTCTGTAGGCTCCAGGGCAGAGCCTCTCCCAGCTTCTGGTGGCTTGAGGCCTCCTCTGCTTGTGGCCACATGCCTCTAGTCCCTGCCTCCCCCTTCACATGGCTTTTTCGCCTCTCGAATCTCCCTCTGTTTTTGTCTTACAAGAGATTGCACTGTCATTCACTAGGACCTTGATAAAGTTCTTAACCCGGCTGAAAGAAACTAGCCACCATCTTTCCCCTTCTCTGGACTATGGCTGAGCTCTCCTCCCCCTCCATGCTGCATAGCTCTTCCCTCTCGGGGTGACAGAACCACAGGAAACTGAGGGACAGGAATGCCTGCACTGGCACAGCTGGGCCGATAACTAACTGCTGAGGGTTGAAGGCTGATGAGTCTGACTGATAATAAAGTTAATTGTTACCCCGTCACCGGAGTCTGCCCAGGTTTACACGGGAAACCGCATTTATGCTCTTGACAAAATACTCTTGTCCCGAGTCAGTACCTACAGCGATCCTCAAGGTGTGTGGGACAGGTCTGGGGAATGCCTGCTGCTTGTGGCAAGCCGGGAGGTGGCACCGAGGGTTAGGCAGTGGGACTTGCCCTGAAGTGGGGCTCACCAGACCCGACGGGGTTCAGCTTGCTGCCTACTGCAAGTACCGAGTGAAGGGCACTTTCTGCTCCTGGGAGCCAGGCAGCGAGGGGACCAGAGGGTGGAGGCTGGCCTGGGCAGGGAGGCTCCTGGAGCTCACTCCAGGGAGAGGGAATGGGGGGCCCCAGGAGAACAGGGGCGAAGGTGGGGTGGTGTGAGGGAGGCCCTGCTTCACCCACCCAAGGAGCCGGCCTTGAACTCAGTGGCTGGATTCATGTCAGGCTTGGCTATTTCCCGCTCGTGCACTTGGCCCCACTCCCTTAGTTCTCTGAGCTGGCTTCCCGGTCTGTCAAATGGGGGCGACTAAACTGGGGAGAATTATCACAGGGTCTGCAAGGTTCATCTGCATCTTTAAGTTCCAGAGCCAGGGGACCGGCTTCTCCACCTGTAAAATGAGGGTCTCCGGCTCCCGGGAGCCAGGGGTGATGCTGCCCCATGGGCTTCTTACTGTGCAGCGTCCCACCCGCGCAGCGCAGGTCCTGGCATGGTGGTGGCTCTCGGTATCTTAGTTCCCTTTTTTTGCCTTGGGCCACACTTTCCCCCTCTTCTACCCTATCCCAGCTGAGCTCCCATTTCTTCTGCCCACCTGAACCTCCCTGCCCCTCCCTGCCCCTCCGTTCTCTCAGAGGGAACAAAGACGAGGTGCAGTTTCATCACCCCGTGGCTCCTCCCTGGGTAGCACGGTTGGGAATGTTCCCCTCCTCCACCCCGTCCCCCAACTGAGGCAATGGGGGAGGGGATTCCGGTGGACTTGTTAAAGTGCCATTGAGATGGTAACCACCACCCCGAGGGGGCCCCTTCCCTCCCAGATCAATGGCATTCCAGCCCCCCTGCAGTCCCCTTTAGGCCCCAACTTTAACCCTTTAGTTCCCAAGGTCCAACTGAACCCATGTGGACCAGCGGACCTAGGAAAGGGCCTGGGATCACCCAGCCTAGGCCTAAGGATGGCTGGTGGTGGCAGGCATGCCCCTGCCAAAGTGCCCTGGGAACCGCCCCTAGGCCCTCCCTTTCCAATCCCTCTCCACAGCTACCAGACCACCGCCCTCTCCCAGCGCTCTGAGATATTTTCCCACTTTTACTCTCCCGCTAGGCCTCGGGGAGAAAAGAGTGGGAGATTTAGGGTGAGAGGAAGCTGAGGCCGGCATGAAGGCAAGTCCCGTGGGGACCGATCGCTGGGCTGGGGGTGCCTACGTCTTCTGGGTGGCATGGGCTTTCCCTCTTTGCCTGAGTGTACAGATGTTAGCCAAAGAGGAATTGGGGTCTAAAAAAAGCGTGGTCCTCTTAGTGCCATCTCCAGGCATGACACTTACTAGGTTGTGCAGCCCCCCTGGGTTCCAGCGTCGGGGTTTAGAGCTGCCCGTGGAGCTGCTGGGCCACTGAGGGAGGCCCAACCACAGGCTGACCCCAGAGCAAGGGACTCAGTATTCAAGCTGGGAAGTCCTGGGTAAAGGGGGGCGAGTCGGTCACCTTAGACCCAAGGTGCGAGGAGGACTCGTCCTGGGCCTGGGGAAGAGCAAAGCCCCTGGTCGGGGCTATTGAAGGTTGGGGGGTGGGGCAGTGGGCCCTTGCAGAGACACCTGCCCAAACCTGTGTGGCTGGATTCCTGGCGGCCCCTGGAAGGCTGCAGAGGGAGCCCACTGACAGGGCCTTCTGCTCAGCTGCCCCACCCCCACCCCCACCCCCTGAAATCCAAGCCCCAGGGGCTGGATGACCTTGACAAACCGCCCCCAGATTCCCGAGCCCATCACAGTGGCCATTCTCCAGCCTGCTGTCCTCACGCCCACCCTCCAGCCTCAGTGGGGCCACCGGCTTGGGCCCTCATCGTGGAGCAGAGCTGCCCTGTGGGGACGCCTGGGGCCATGTGGAGGGCGCCCGGCTTCTACCTTCCAGACCAGCAGGTTGCCGCTGGCCTCAGTCTCTCTATTTGGAAGGGGAAGGCATCCTGATTTTTTGGGTTACAGACCCCTGTGCAAATCTGATGAAAGTATAAACCTCTCTTGCAAAAAAATGCTAAAACCCATTCCCAGAAGCAATGCTCCCACCCCTGGGTTCGGAACCCGAGCCATCCTTGAAGTTAGAACCTTTTACAAATAAAGGCCCACTGGTAGGCGAGGCTGCACTGAGCAGGGCCGAGTGGTGGCCCCAGCCCTACTGGCACGGGGACCAGCCTTCCTGGGGGAGTGCGGAGGGGAGAGGCTCTCCCAGGTGAGGGCCCTCTGCTCCGGAAAGCGGCCCTCCCCTTCTCAGAGAACGATAACCCAGTTCCTGCCACCCAGGGAAGGGCTTGAGGGAGTTCTTGAACCCCTTAAAATGAGGGGAGCATGTTTGTGGGAGTATATTAAATGGGTCTCTGACCCAAAGAGGTTAAGAAGCTTGCCGTCCCGTGACCTGTGCCAGTAGGGGTCAGCATTTGAGTTTCAGTCAGAGTGGCTCTCAGGCTGCCCCCCTGGGAGGCAGGGCTCAGGCACACGGGCCTCGCCCCCTGTCCACCCTGTGGTGTCCTGGCCTGGGAGGCCTGAAGGGCCACTCACCCAGGGAAGAGAACCAGGTCCTGGGCTGCACTCCCACCCTGAGTTCCCGCCCTCCCCCGCCTCCACAACAGGCCCTTTCTCCCCCGGCCTCGGGAGACCTGGGCAGCTCAGCTCGGCCCCCCAGTTTCAGCAGCGGGGGTGGGGAGAGCACACCTGAGCCAAGCCAGAAGTGGGGGGGGGAGTTTTCTAGGCCGTTGCCAGGGCGATGTCACCTGAGCTGGGCGCCAGGCACCTGTTGCCCAGGGAACAGTGCGGGCGGGGCCCCTCCCCCGGGAGCCACCAGGGCCACTGGGCTGAGACTGGGGACAGATCGGATTCCAGAAAGTCCCGGGTGGTGGGGGACAGGTGAGGGGGTGTGCGATACTGGGGGAGCTGGGGCGCAGTTGCATCCCGAAACTGGGCAGAGAGAGGACAAAGATGGTAGGGGACAGGGTGGCAGAGGGAGGCTCAGGAAGGCAGGCTGAAGTCCCCTGCACCACCGCCGCCACTCTCTGTCCTCAGCCAGTTACTTTTTTGCTGTCCCCACCCTCATTCCTTACCCCTGAGCTTGTCTCAGTCTTCCCATTCCTTCCTCCCTGGGTTCCCACAAGCAGGGACACTCTTCCTCCCTGAGCCCTCCAGGTCACAGCATTCCCCCCCTTGACCCCCAGGCCCCCATCCCACCTCCTGCCCACTCACCCACCCCCACCACCTGGTCTTCCCGTCACTCGGGTTTCCCCAATCGCCCGTCCCTGCACTTCACTCTGCTCCTCCCCTGCTGGCGCATAAAACCCCGCCTGCAGGCAGCCGAGCAGCAGAGTCCCCAGGTGGCACCCGCAAAGGGTGCTCTGCTGTGTGTGCCTGCGCCACCGGGAAGGGACGTGGCTGCCCTCAGCCTGACGGCGGGTCTGGAGGACCCATGCGAGCGAGCTTGACCCGGACGTGATTGCAGGGCATCTGACGGGCATTAGCCCTTAGAGGGGACACAAGCCACTCAGCTGAGCAGGACCCGAGTCTGCTCTGTGTGCGGTAAGGATCGGAGACGGGCCTGTGAGAGGCACAGAGAGGAGACGCCTTTCAAGAGACCCACAGATGTGAGGACTGCCCTGGCCTGAGGACCCCGACAAACCTTCCCCCTCCTGCCAGGCACCGAGACCCCCACTCGACACCTCCGACACTCCGAGTCACCCAGGCTGCTTGGGCCTGAGAAGACCCGACCCAGGGGGCAAATGGCTTCCACCGGCCTGGAACTCCTGGGCATGACCCTGGCCGTGCTGGGCTGGCTGGGGACCCTGGTGTCCTGCGCCCTGCCTCTGTGGAAGGTGACCGCCTTCATCGGCAACAGCATCGTGGTGGCCCAGGTGGTGTGGGAGGGGCTGTGGATGTCCTGCGTGGTGCAGAGCACTGGCCAGATGCAGTGCAAGGTGTACGACTCGCTGCTGGCGCTGCCCCAGGACCTGCAGGCCGCCCGTGCCCTCTGCGTCGTCGCCCTCCTGCTGGCCCTGCTCGGCCTGCTGGTGGCCATCACGGGCGCCCAGTGCACCACATGCGTGGAGGACGAAGGCGCCAAGGCCCGCATTGTGCTCACCGCGGGGGTCATCCTCCTCCTGGCGGGCATCCTGGTGCTCATCCCCGTGTGCTGGACGGCCCACGCCATCATCCAGGACTTCTACAACCCCCTGGTGGCTGAGGCCCTCAAGCGGGAGCTGGGGGCCTCCCTCTACCTGGGCTGGGCGGCGGCTGCGCTGCTCATGCTGGGCGGGGGGCTGCTCTGCTGCACGTGCCCCCCGCCCCAGGCTGAGCGGCCCCGCGGGCCCAGGCTGGGCTACTCCATCCCCTCTCGCTCTGGGGCGTCTGGACTGGACAAGAGGGACTACGTGTGAGGCAAAGGCATTGGCCCTGGCCCGGAGCCAGCCTGGCAATTGATGCCTCCCCAACCCCTGGTCTTCTACCAATATCGACCCCCTTCCCCACAGAGAAACCCATTTTCCAAAACCTCAAGCCAGCCCTGGCTCCAGGGCTCAGTCAGGTGTCCCCAGCTCCGGCTCTTCCCCCACCCAGACAGGGCCAGAGCTGTTGGGCACCCTGGCCAGCCCTGCCTCCCCCATACCTACTTCCTCTGCTGTCTAGGACACAGGCTGGCCCTCCTTTGCCCCAGGAACCTGGGCAGTAGCTAGTTGGCTCCATAACAAGGAGCAGGTCACGCCCTTTCAGTGGGTCCACTCCGCATGGAGGCCCTGCCCCTACCCCCACGCAGGAGCTGGGAATAAAAGAGCGTTTGGACCTGGGCTTCTTCTGATTTGTGCGCCGGTGCTGGGCAGGGACAGCCAGATGGCCTGCTGTGGTGGCTGTCAGGCCAAGGCTTCTCCAGGTGCTGCCTGGTGGGTACCTCACTCAGGCCATGGGGTCTGAGCCAGGGAAGGCATGGGGACAAAGGATGGTGAATGACTTTTGCTCACCCACCCTCTAGCCAGGCTGGGCATGCAGTAGCCCCCCAGCAACACCAAAGGCACATAACAAGACATGCTTTATTTAGTAAAAACTTGTGAGTGTGGGTGGGCAGGGCAGAAGTGTTGGGGGGAGGGGGGTGTCTACAGCCTAGCTGGGACCTGACCCAGGGAGAGGTCGTGGTAACAGGAAGGAGGAGCCAGAGGTCAGAAGATCTGAAGGTGGGTCGTTCTTTGGTAACTTATCACCTGCTCTTCCAGGGCTGAGAAGAAGGGCTCAAGGGGCCCTGGGGTTTCCAGAGGCCTGACCAGGAAGGGCGTGGCTGTCCCTTTAAGTCTAGGGAAGCCCAGCCCCCAGCAGCAGCAGGAACTCTTAGAGACAGTCTCTTTTGTCACAAAGGCCAGCACAGCAAGCAGCCTTTATACTGGTTCTACAGCTCCAGGTTGGCTTCCAAGATAGGGATGTCCATGGTGGAGAAAGATCCATAAACTCAAAAAAGCATCACCTTTTTGGCTCCATCATCCAAAAGTGAGAAATGCCAACAGCAGAGCCCAGGTGGCCGTGTGAGTCTGAGTCATCTCGGTTTAGTTATTGAATGGATTTTAAAAATACCCCCCAAAAATAAAAACAGCAAAAAACAGAAACAAAAGATAAGAACCTACCCCAAAGCTGTCGGGCATCGCCATCTTTTGATGGTCCCAGCTCAGGGGTGAAGGCTCCAGTGGAGCCCTCATTCTCCTACCCACATCAAACATAATTCTTGGTGGGGTACTCGGAGGGCCCCCGAGAGGGGGCAGGGGCAGATGCCGAGTAGCGAGCCATGTATTGGCTGGGGCCCCGGGACCCCCCTGAGGGGCAAGTGCAGCACAGCAGCCCCCCACCCAGGAACAAGAGGCCCGAGGCTGCCCAGCCCAGGTAGAGGGAGGCCCCCAGCTCCCGCTTTTGGGCATCAGCCACCAGGGGATTGTAGAAGTCTTGGATGATGGCGTTGGCTGTCCAGCAGATTGGGACCAGGATCAGGACCCCTGAGATGACAAAGATGATCCCAGAGGTGAGCACCAGGCGGGCCTTGGAATCCTTGTCCTCCACACAGGTGGTACACTTGGCCCCAGCAAGGTAGACCAGCAGGCCGAGCAGGGCCACAAGGAGGGCGACGACGCAGAGGGCACGGGCAGCCTGCAGGTCCTGGGGCAGCGCCAGCAGCGAGTCGTACACCTTGCACTGCATCTGGCCGGTGCTCTGCACCACGCAGGACATCCACAGCCCCTCCCACACCACCTGGGCCACCACGATGTTGGTGCCGATGAAGGCAGTCACCTTCCACATGGGCAGGGCGCAGGACACCAGGGCATTCACCCAGCCCAGCAGAGTCAGGACAACTCCCAGGATCTGCAGCCCAGCAGAGGCCATGGCGAGGGTGACGGGGCTGCACTGCACTGGGGGACAGAAGCAAAGCAACATTTAGCCTGGCAGGCCCAGGTCCCAGGCCACAGCCACCACACAGGACACCAGGAGCACACGCCCTGGGAGGTGGTCACCGCATCCTGCAATGTGAGCAGGACGTGCCCCTGGAGCCTCACTTGCCACGGCACACGGGGCACTTCATGCCTCAGACCCTCTTTTTCTCCCTGGTATTCCCGCCCTGGCAGTTTTGAGTGTGAACAAAAGACAGTGGTATAAAGCCCGCTCAAATGCCAGTCCATGGCCTCAGCCACTTCTGAGTACGTGTTGTTGAGCAGCAAAGTGGCCAAAAGGGGGACGAGAAGAGTGCAATTTCCAGGCAGTGCTGTGGGGCACACAGATGGTGGTTTGGCCCTAGCCCTGGGTCTCAAGCTCAAAACTTGTCAGTTTCAATACTAAGATTGGAGATCTCAAGCTTCCTGCCACCACCACCCAGGGTCCAAACCCCTCACCCCAACTTGGTTCCCTGCCCTAGGCTGATGGATATCAGCCTGATCTTGAGATCTTGTGTCTGGAGCCTGGCCCACCCCCACCAACCATAAGCCACCTCCTTCCTGGGCCTGGAGGTCACCCAAGCTCCTAAGGCAGCAGCCAGGCCCAGCCCAGGCCCAGCCTATCCCTGGAGGGGCAGGAGAGGTGGAAAAACGTCATTAATCCTCCCCGCCACTAATCCCACCCACCGGAAAGCAGTTTCTTCTCCTAGGCCAACAGGTGACTCCCTGTGTCCCACCCTTCCAACCTCCCCTAGGGGCCAGACGGAATACTCTCATGGCTGGGGGCATTTTCGTGTGTGTACTACACCAAAACGCCTCGCTAGGGTGTTCTCAAACTTCCCAAAGGAACTAAAACCCTTGGGTTCTGTGCAGTGAACCAGTTCCTCCACCGCCACCCTGGCCTGCACCTGTCCCCTCAAGTCCCATTTCGTGTTGGAGGTTGCCCCGGGAATCAGCTCTGCTCGGGGTCCTGCTGTGGCTCCCCACTGCCCAAAGTTCCTCCAGCGCACGGCTTACACCTAACCCTAGCGCGGCCCAAGCGAAGGCCCTAGAGCCACTTCTCTTAGGTGCCAGTCCAGCCTGGGCCGAGCTCATGGCCGGGGCAGGCCCGCCCGCCAGGCCTCTGGCCGAGCCAGGACCGGGCCAGTCCAGGCGGCCCTGCCCTCGCCCCCTGCCCTTTCTACACACCGCAGGCTCCACCGGTGGAGGGCAACCCCGGCTGCTCGCCCACCCCAGCCCGGGAGCCCCGCGTCCAGGAGGGGTTTAATGGCGGCGCGGGCCGCAGGGTCCGCTCCCGCAGGTGAGGGGGAGGGGATGCCCGCCCCGAGAGGCAAGGCGGGGGGGGGAGGGGCGCCCCGGGTTTCGGTGCCTTTGTCCCCAGGGAGAGGGGAGGGGCGTTTAACCCTTCCCGAGCCGACGCCGGTTTCGGCGCAGCCCCGGGCTCAGGGACGCGCTGACTCGCGTGGCCGCCGCCGCCAGGCGCGCAGCCCGGCTTTCTACTCGCGCCCGGCCCACGCCGCCACGCCCCGCACCCGGCTCCGCGGGGCGCCTCTCCCCAGCACGCACGCTTCCGCCAAGCTCACCTGCCGGGACGGTAGGGAAATTCCTAGGACGAATGTGGGGATGGGGCGGAAGCGGGGGTCTTAAAGAGGCGGTGACGTCACTGGACCGCCGCCCCCGGGGAGGGGCAGAGACCCCGTCCCGACGGCGGCGGGCGTGCGGATCCCGGCCTGGTCGGAGGGGGCGCTCCAGGCTAGGGCCGGCGCGCCCGCGTCCTGCTGGGGTGTGGGGCCCCGGGCTGGGCCGACCCACCGTCCCGACCCACTGAGGGTGAGCGTGGGGGGCGTGGAGCCGAACCGAGCTCGAGCCCCGGCTCCGTCTACCTGTGGTGGGACACTGGGAATTCACCTAACCTTCCCGAGCCTCAGTTTCCTGCTCTGCAAAATGGAGACGACAAGCTTATAACTAGGTCCTGGGGTGTAAAGTAAGGGCTCGTTATTTTGTGTTGTTATACCCGCGGGGTATAACAGAGCTGAGCAAAGCTGCAGTTATCGCCGCAAGGACTGTGCGTGTCCGACTCGCCCCGCCCCACGGCCCCGGGCTTGAGCACCGAGAAGACGAGGCCGGTGCTGCGGGGCCCCGGAGGCCCCAGCGACTGGGCCGGGTTTGTAGAACGAACGACGGAACGTAGCGGGCCGGGCGGGGCGGGGCGTCCTGGAGCGGCTCGCTGGGCGGGCTGAGCCGCGGGCTCCACCCCGGAAGGCGGGGGCGGGGCGGGGGCGCTGCTTTGGGTCCCCGCCGGCCGGCGGCGGGCGCAGACGGCGGCGACCGCGGGACGCGCGCCATGGCTGGGGGCTCGCTGCTGCTGCGCCTCGTCGTGCTGGGGCTCGGGCTGGCGCTGCTGCGTGCCGCGGCCGGGGAGCAGGCGCCAGGTACGCGGGGCGCGGCGCGCGGCAACGCCGGCGGGGCTTCGGGAAGCCGGGATTAGGTGCCTGGAGGACAGGGCGGAACTGGGGGCACCGGGCGGGCGTAGGGACCTGGGATGAAGCGGTCTCAAACACCGCGCTCCGGGTCGGAGAAGGTCCCATCCCGCTTTAAGCTTCATCCACAGTTCGGGCCTCAGTTTCCCTGACTGTCCACTTGGGGTGGGGGTGGGGGTCTCCTCGACTCTGAAAGTCCGAACTTGAAGTGGAGAAAGAAAGTAAGTTTGAGGGCGGGATGTTTAGTTTGGTAAGGGGGCACGCCCCCAGCCTGGTCAATACGGGCTCTATCCGGCCTCAGTGGCGGAAGAGTTGCGGGGGGTGGGTGTCGAGAGGCGCTAGGGTCTGTGCCCTCTATACCATGTGGGGTGCCCCCTTCCATCCGGTGACTTCAGTGCCCAGCTATGCGGGGGGAGGGACCGGGGTCGGGCCTGGTGCCCAGCAGTGAGTCACCCGCCGGGAGCACGGGGGTTGTGGAGACCTGACCCCCCCTAGCGTCCCGCGGTACGCCCCCCCCAGCGCTGCCGTGTCCCGGTCGGGCCGTGCGGTCACCTGTGAGGAATGCGGGGGGAGGGCGCCGGTGACTCACGTTATTCGAGCTCGCGGACCCTGACCTCAGACCCCAGAATAGCACGGCCCGCCCCCAGGCTCTGACCGGCGGCCCCCTCCCCAGGCACCGCCCCCTGTTCTCGCGGCAGCTCCTGGAGCGCGGACCTCGACAAGTGCATGGACTGCGGGTCGTGCCCGGCGCGACCACACAGCGATTTCTGCCTGGGCTGTGAGTGGGGGGCAGGGCCGGTGGCAAGTGGACCTCAGCCCGGGAGAGGGTTGCTGGTGCGGAGAGGAGGGGGCGCAGGGCTTCGGATCTGGGAAAGAAATGCGGAGGGAAGCGGGAGTGGGGAAGGGGCTCTGATCAGGGTGGGGGCCACCCCGGAGGGAAGGCTTGAAGCACAGTTCTAGGGGGCGGGGCTGGTCCGGAAAGGGGCGAGGTGTGACTTAGGGTCCCACTCCCAGGCGCTGCTGCACCTCCTGCCCACTTCCAGCTGCTTTGGCCCATCCTGGGGGGCGCCCTGAGCTTGGCCCTTGTGCTGGGGCTGCTTTCTGGCTTCCTGGTCTGGAGACGGTGCCGCAGGAGAGAGAAGTTTACCAGTAAGTGCGCCCCGGCCTGCCTGCCCCCTTCATTCCTCCCTCCACATTCACATTTCCCCGGCTCACGAACGACCCCACCTCTTATCTTGCAGCCCCCATCGAGGAGACCGGCGGAGAGGGCTGTCCCGCCGTGGCGCTGATCCAGTGACAGTGAGCGCCCCCTGCCAGCCGGGGCGTCGCCCGTTCATTCATTCATTCATTCTAGAGCCAGCCCAAGCCTCCCAGACGAAGCTGGAGCCAAGTTCCTCCAACCACAAGGGGGGGTTGGGGGGATGCGTGAATCACCTCTGAGGCCTGGGCCCAGGGTTCAGGGGAGCCTTCCAAGGTGTCTGATTGCCCTGTCTCTGGCTCCAGGACAGAAAAGGAGCCTCACGCTGGCTCACACGGCTGACACAGATTAAGGAACTGCAGCATTTGCACAAGGGGGTGTCCCCCTTCCCTGATGGCCTGGGGGCCAGGCTGACTTGAAGGGCAGACACAACACTAGGCCCCACTCACTCAGATGTACTGAAATTCCACCACTGGGTTCTCAGCCTGGGAAGGTTAGGGACCTGTTCTTAACACTAGGGGGCTGGCCCTCTAGGAGGGCTGGCCCTAAAACACAGAGCCCCCCGACCCCAAAGTGGGGAAGAGATATTTATTTGGGGGAGAAATTTTGGAGGGGAGGGAGATTTTATTAATAAAGAAATCTTTAACTTTAAATGGTTTGGAGAGTGGCATGATCCCAGCTTGACTCCCCAGAGCTGGAGGGAGGGAGTGAGTCAGTCAGCCGCGGGGGCGGGGGCGAGGCTGTGACTCACACATTCTCAATGCCTGGAGCCCAGCCTGCCAGGACCTGGCTGGCCTTAACCGTTTTCCAGGGAAGATCTTGAGGAGAAACTCTGCCCTCCCCAAAGTCCCCAGGTTCCAGACTGAGGCCTTCTTTTGCTTATCAATCTTTATTCAATTCTACTGGAGGGGGGACTGGGGGGGTTGGCTCCCTTCCGGTGCTCCTGCCCCTCCCGTCGCAGGGCTCCACTGGGCTCAGTGTCCTGTGTTGGGGGAAGGTCCTGGTACCCAGATGCCTGGTCTAGAGGAGAACAGGCAAGCACCTTGTCCTTTCTTGGGGATCACTGGTCTCTTGTGGGAAAGATGGAAGGTGGGAGGGGCACTGCCCATCAGCATTCAGAGCTCCATTGTATCCCCAGCTGGGGCTGCAGGGTAGTGGGGCACGGGGGTGTCCCCCAGCCTCAGCAGCCGAAGAGCCTCTGGGATGAGGCTCCCAGGGTAGCGCCAGAGAAGCAGCTCAGAGCAAGAACTCCTAGAAGAAGATATGGCAGTCAGGGCATGGGGCTGAGGCTGGCCTGGCTGAGCCACCTTCCAAAAAGTCCAGGTTCTCAGAGGCTACTGGGTTCCCAGCACTTTCCAAGGAGCCAAGATGGGAAAAAACACAGAGGTCAGCTAGAAGCTAAAAATAGCAAGATGAGGCATAGACTGGAAGTTGGCTCTGAGGACTGGGTGTGATCCTCTAGAAGGCCTAGCCACGGGAGTTGCCTACCTGAGTGGGGGCAGGGCTGGGGGGAAGGCCAAGTGGGGGGTGCAGTAGGGGTGGTCATTGTGCAGGCTGAGTCGGGAGAAGTGGGTGGCCATGTTCTCCTCAGACAGGAACTGCTTGCGCAGGGGCTCCCTGGGGAGAAAGAGGGAAAAAGACAGGCTGGGATATTGAGAGGGGAGGCAGCCTGATGAGGACCAGAGGTGACGGAGTTGGGAGTCCCTCCCTGCCCCCAAACTCACTGCTCCTCCTCCAGACGCCGCTTGGTGCTCATGGGCACAGCTCCTCGGAGAGGGGAGCTGGGAAAAAAAGAGAGCCAGGTGCACCCCACCCTCTTGGCCCCTTCCTGAGGATCTGCCCGCCTGAGCCTGCAGCCTCAGCCAGGAGTCCCTAGCCTATCTCTGTCTCAGCTGACGCCTAAGTCACCAGCCTCTCCCAGGCCATCCAGCAGCCTACAACGAAAGTCTGGACCATGAGCCCCTGCTTCAACCCATCTCAGCTCATGCCTAAGCCCTGCCGATTCGCCTCACCCCGTGTCATCCTGCAGACCACCCTGAGTCCCCAGCCCAAGCTCCTGCGTCCCATGGTCAGGCTGGTCAGGCCCACCGAGGTCCCCCGCACGCACCTGGCGTCCAGGCCCCGGGTCGCCCCCAAGGCGGCCCGCGAGTGGCGCTGGGCCCGGCCCTGGGGTCCTCGCTCCGAGGGCTGCTGTAAGATCATTGAGGTTCAGGGTCCTGCGGGTGGGATCCAGGCAACAGGGGCGGAGGCTCCGAGGGCGTGGTCCAACGCGAGGGGGCGTGGCTTTAGGCGCTCGCAGCGCCGAGGTTCCGCGCAGGCGCGGGAGACGGGCGGCACGCGGCTGGAAGGCGGGTCTGTTCGGCGGGGTGGGGGAGGGGATCCGGCTTAGCGGGGCTGCGGTGGGCGCCACTTCTTAGTGTCAGGGGCTTTCGCGGCGCTCACCTCGGCTCCTGGGGCTCCGGGTGGTACGTGGCGGCCGCCTTCGCGCCGGGCCGGCCGGCAGTTCAGAGGCGGTGGGGCGCCGCGGAGGGGAAACGTTCGCGGGCACGTCGGAACCCGTGAGGCCGCGTCGCGCGCGGAGCACACTGGGACTTGTAGTTCTCGCGATGGAGCGAGCGGTGCCTCTCGCCGTGCCGCTGGGCCAGGTGAGCCGGGTGTGGTGCGCGGTGCCTTCTGGAGTTTGTAGTCCTTGCCCGGCTCGTGCCCGGCACGCTGCTTTGCGTGGGCTGTTTGTGGGACTCGGACTTGACCCGGGGGCAGTAGAGTAACCCAGAAGTGCCTCAGGAGCCTAACATCAAAGTCAGATGATAGGGATTAGAAGTCAGTGCGTTTTTCTGTGTTGAGTAATAGAGCCACTTTTAAAATACTTTCTCCGCGGCAGCCCTACGCAAAGCTCTTTATATACATTAGCTCATCTAATCGTGACAGAATCTCCTGTGAGCTCCACTTGACAGTGAGAGGCTGGGTGCTTGCTTAGAGGTCACCATGTGTCACACCTGCACTCTCCCCTTCTCACCCTCTTCTTGGAGCCACTCATGGAACTGCATGGGCAGGTGCCGGCTTGGTGGGTCGCCTCGAAAGATGGATGAGACGTCTGGGCAGTGGGAGGCCAGGCTGGCAGCAGGAGAAGCAGGGAGCAGAGGTTTCAGATGTCCCAGGCAGGCCTTACCCAGTCTCCCCCTGCAGGCAGAGGTGTTTCAGGCCCTGCAGCGGCTGCACATGACCATCTTCTCCCAGAGCGTCTCACCCTGTGGGAAGTTCCTGGCGGCTGGCAACAATTATGGACAGATCGCCATCTTCAGGTAACCTCAGCCCCTGTTTCCCACCACCCATTAGCCGTGGCACTTGGCCCTCCTGGGACTGATGCCCCCTGCTTCTGACTCCTGCCTGCCCACCTCCAGCTTGTCTGCCGCTTTGAGCTCGGAAGCCAAAGAAGAAAGTAAGAAGCCCGTGGTGACCTTCCAAGGTGGGTATAACCGTTGAGTCTGGCTTAGGGGATTTTGGGGTAGAGGAGGGGACAGGATAAGCTCACTCAAGTTCTGCATTTCCTTTTTTCCCTTTAGCCCATGATGGGCCTGTCTATAGCATGATCTCCACTGATCGACATCTGCTCAGTGCTGGGGACGGGGAGGTGAAGGCCTGGCTTTGGGTGGAGGTCCTCAAGAAGGTGAGGAGTCAAGCAGGGAAGGGCTGGGCTGCCCCACCCCAGAGAGCCTTTGAGCTCACCCGGTGTTTCCCCTGTGAAGGGCTGTAAGGAACTGTGGCATCGCCAGCCCCCGTACAGGTGAGCCAGGGCCACGTGGGTAGAGGGCACATGGGTGAAGGCTCTCCCTCACTGACGCTGACCCTGCCTTTCTTCCCCCAGGACCAGCCTGGAAGTGCCTGAGATCAATGCTTTGCTGCTGGTTCCCAAGGTCTAAGCCCTTTGTGACTATTCTTGGCCCAAACTTTGCTTTTTCACCCTCTCCCTGTCCTGATTGGACATGGACTTCTGGTCTTACCCTGCCTTCCTCTGCAGGAGAATTCCCTCATCCTGGCTGGGGGAGACTGTCAGTTGCACACTATGGACCTTGAAACCGGGGCTTTCACAGTGAGCAGGGTGTTGGAGCCGGTGGCAGGTCCAGGGCGGGGGGAGGCACTCTTCCTAGGTCTGACACTGGCCCCTCCCTGCAGCGGGCCCTCCGGGGCCACACAGACTACATCCATTGCCTGGCACTGCGGGAACGGAGCCCAGAGGTGCTGTCAGGTGGCGAGGACGGGGCTGTGCGACTCTGGGGTAAGGGGGTGACTGGTTGGAGGGCAAGATGGCAGTGAGGGAGGCTGGGGCAAGTGGGACACATCTCACGGTTCTTCCCCTGTAGACCTCCGCGTGGCCAAGGAGGTCCAGACGATCGAGGTCTATAAGCACGAGGTAAGAACAAGACCCACACTCGTTCTCCCCCTCTTCGGTGTCCCCTGGCTCTTCACCTCCTCCTCTCTTGCCTCCCCCTCCTAGGAGTGCTCGAGGCCCCACAATGGGCGCTGGATTGGATGCTTAGCAACTGACTCAGACTGGATGGTGAGCTGGGCAGAGTGTAGGACAGGGTGGCAGCTCTGGGGCCTGTCAGCTGCAGGCCTGTGGCTCACGGTGGCTGGGGCCCCCTGCCTTTCTGCCCAGGTCTGTGGAGGGGGCCCAGCCCTCACTCTCTGGCACCTCCGATCCTCCACACCCACCACCATCTTCCCCATGCGGGCACCACAGAAGCATGTCACCTTCTATCAGGACCTGGTGAGGCCCGTGTCTCGTTTCTGCTACCTCTACCAGCTCCACTCTCCAGCCCTGACCCCTGAGCCCCCTCCCTGTCCTCCACAGATTCTGTCAGCTGGCCAGGGCCGCTGTGTCAACCAGTGGCAGCTGAGCGGGGAGCTCAAGGCCCAGGTGCCTGGCTCCTCCCCGGGGCTGCTCAGCCTCAGCCTCAACCAGCAGCCAGCAGCGCCTGAGTGCAAGGTGGGTCTGGCAGGGGCTAGGGGAGATCCTGGGAGCCTGGGGGTGTGGGCAGGTCAGTCATGCCCCTCTTGCCTCCAGGTCCTGACAGCTGCAGGCAACAGCTGCCGTGTGGATGTCTTCACCAACCTGGGCTACAGAGCCTTCTCCCTGTCCTTCTGACCTCTGATGACACCCCCCATCCCCAGGGTTTTAGAGTGTTTTTTTCATTTTTTATAATAAAGTTTCAGGCTTTTCTTCCACGTGCTTCCTTCCCAAGAATGAGGCCAAGTCAGTGTAGTAGTTTATATATTACTCTCTCTGATCTTGATACATAAATACCCAGCCCCACCCTTGCCCTAGTGCTTAGAAAAGATAGACCTATAGAGATTCGAAAATAGCTCTGCTCCACCTACACCTGCCACCCACTGGGGCCGCTGGTCCCCAAAGCTGGCCGCTGGCCCCTGCTCCCGCTGAGCGCCTGCCCAGCCGGCCTCCTGGGGGCGGGGGCAGCAGCCCCCCTCAGAAGTCGCTCCAGGACCAGAGGAGGAAAGTGCGCCCAGAATGGGCAAGGGCAACCCCCTAGGCCCGGCACTCAGGTCCTTCGGAAGAGGTTGCTGAGGAAGCTGCCAGCGGGCCCTGGGCGCAGGCGCAGCGAGAAGCGGGGCGCCGCGCGGCGTGGGGTCGACGTCGCGGCGGCGCTCAGCTCCTTCTGGCGTTGGGAGCGCAGCTGCTGCCCGATCACCACCTGCATGTCGTCCTGCGGGAGGCGGGGCGGAGGGGGTGGGTCAGCGCGCAGGCCCCGCCCCGCCCGCCCGCCCGCGCAGGCCCCGCCCCGCCCCTCACCTGCCAGGCCTCCAGCTCCTGCGTGAGCGCCACCTTCTGGCGGATGGCGCGCAGCAGCTCCCGGGACAGGGAGTCTCGCTCCAGCGAGACGCGGCTGAGCTCCAGCGACAGTTCCAGGGCCCTGCGGGCGGGAAGGGCGGAGAACGGGTCCGAGGGAGCAGGGGTGGCGGGGGGGCTCCTAGACCCGGGCGGGAGGAGGGGCGCTGGGTCGGAGTGGGGGTAATGATAACCCGTGTCACGGGTGGGGGAATCAGCCCAGAAGTGCCAGCCGGCCCCGGAGGCCCGAAGCCTCGCTGAGGCGGTGATGGGTGGTGGGAGGCTTACTTGTTCACGGCCTCGTCGCGGTCCGAGAGGGCGCCGTTCAGAGCCGCCTCCGGGTCGTCCTGCGCCCGCAGCTCCTTCTGCCTGTGCAGCTCCTCGCGCAGGGACTGCAGCTCTGCCTGCTGTAGCGCCATCTGTGGGCGGACGAGGGGATAGCAAGGCCTTGGAGGCCCTCCCCTGAATCCCTCCCCTGTCTGCTCGACCAAAGCCCCGGGCAACGTGGCCCAGTGATCCCGAGTCCGCCAGGCTGGTGCAGGGTGGCGAGGGGCAGGGCTAGCTGCGGTGGTATGAGCCTGCAGGAGGGATGCAAGGATTGGCAGTGGGACAGGGGAGGGGGGTTGTGGTCCAGGAAGTCTTCCTGGAGAAGGTGGCATACAGGCTGGCTCTTTTTTTTTTTTTTTTTTGAGACAGAGTCTCACTTTATTGCCTGGCTAGAGTGAGTGCCGTGGCGTCAGCCTAGCTCACAGCAACCTCAAACTCCTGGGCTCAAGCAATCCTGCTGCCTCAGCCTCCTGAGTAGCTGGGACTACAGGCATGTGCCACCATGCCCGGCTAATTTTTTTTTCTATATATATTAGTTGGCCAATTAATTTGTTTCTATTTATAGTAGAGATGGGGTCTCGCTCTTGCTCAGGCTGGTCTTGAACTCCCGAGCTCAAACGATCCGCCCACCTCGGCCTCCCAGAGAGCTAGGATTACAGGCTTGAGCCACCCCGCCCGGCCCAGGCTGGCTCTTGAATGACGGCAAGCTTGTTGAGATGAAGGGCCAACCAAGCATAGGGAGCTTAGTGCGCAAAGGCTGGGAGGTGGAAGAGGGAAAGAAACCGTCAGCTGGAGAGGCCCTACATCCAGCACTGTGTCCTCCCCCACCTCATCCTGCAGCCTGGCCACTTCTGCCTCCTTCTCCTCCAATATCTCGGCTGGGCTCAGGGATGCTCGCTTCTTCGGGGGCTCTAGGCTCTCCTCCTGGGGCGAGAGCTGGAGGCTGGCCTCCTCCTGGGTCTCTAGGCACAGGGTGGTCTGTGGGCAAAGGAATCAGTCAGTGCAGTGTAGATTCTCTTGTGGGAAAAGGAGGAGAGGTGGAGCCTGCACCCCTCCCGATGGTATGAGTAGGGGAGGTAGAGGGCCACAAGCTCACCGGGACATCTCTGCCTCCATCCGCGTCCTGGCCCTGGTCCCCATCCACGCTGTGGGCAAGCTCCGACTGCAGGGAGGCGCCTGACACATCGGCGTCCTGGAGGCGTGACTCCTCCTCCAGCTCCGAGACTCGCCGCTGCAACCTCCGTAGGGCACTCAGCGCCTCCCCGGCTTCTGAGCGCGCGCGTTCCAGCTGCGGACAGTCGGGGAGAAGCGCAGGCAGTCCGCGGGCGCACCCAGCGTCTGCATCCCGTGGCAGGACCACGGGGTAGGAGGTGCCAGAGCACCAAGGAAGGCCAGGCAGCCCTGCACATCCCCCCACCCCAGCGGCCCAGTCCTGCTCCCACTCCTGGATCGCTGGGCAGCCTTGGGCCGAGCACTTCCCCTTGCCAGATACCAATCTCCTTGCCCATAAAGCAGGGCGCGGCCTGGCCCAACCTCGCAGAGCCCCGTCTCCTCCCCTGCACGGACTACCTTCTGACTCTTTCACAAATTGCTTTCGTCCACCATTTACTGATCCCTCCTTCTGAACCTCATACCTCACTACAGCCCCAGCAGGTTGGTACCATTACCATCCCATCTCACAGATGGGGAAACTGAGGCTGCTCATCCCACAATGCTAAGAAGGGACACTGGATAGGAAACTCGGCAATCTGACCCCATGATACAGACTGTCAAACACCGGACCCAGCTCCCTCTTTCATCATCCCTTCTCCATCTCCACTGCCCAGACATGGTCCAGAGGCTGTCATTTCTGGTCTGAACGATGGCCTCAGCCTCCTCCCTGGCTTCCCACCTGCCTGGCCCTGATGCATTCTAAGACAGTACTTCCTCTGCTCAACAGCCTCTGTGGCTCCCATCTGCCCTTCAGCTAATGCCCATGCTCTTGTGGCCCAGTTGCTGGGCATTCCAGTGACCCAGCCCTGGTCTATCTCCCAGAAAGCCCTGAGGCCATTGCCAAGGGTCCCCTGGCTGCAACCCCCCAGCTCTGCAAGTCACCTCCAGGGTGTGCTCCCGCCTCTCCCGCCGCAGCAGCAACAACTCCTCATGGGTGCTCTGCAGTCTGCCCTGGCCCTTCTCCACCTCCTCACGCAGGCCACGAGTCTGGGCCTCCAGGTCCTGCCGGCGGCTCTGCAGCATCTGGTTCTGGGGAAAGGCATGGGAGCTGGGTCAAGCGTGCTATCTGCTAGCCCCAGATAGCCCCCAGCCCAGCCCTTCTGGCTCAGACAGGCCCCTGACCCCAGCGGGCACTCACCTCTCCCCGCAGACTCTCCAGCTGTGTCCTCAGTTCTGCCCCGGCCAGGGCGTGAGCCTGGCACTGCCCCCGGAGGGTGTCCAGTTCCCTCTGAAGCTCCTGCTCAGTCTGGGAGGCCTGGGGAGGGGGGAGACAGTGGAGCCTCAGCTGGGCCAAGCCTCACCACCAAGCCCGCACACCCACCCGGCAGTGGGAACCCAGGCCTGCCCCACCTTGCCCAGGGCTGAGTCCCACCTGGGCCAGCTGCTGGCTGAGCCGGAGGTTCTGCTCGCTGAGCTCGCTGAGGGCCCGCGCTCGCTCGCGCCCGCTGTCCTGCTGCTCAGAGCGCTGCTCCCCCAGCTGGGCCCGCAGGGCCTCCACGTCCCCCTCCAGCTCCACGGCCCTGGCCTCCCACTCGGCCCCCCGGGCTGCCAGGCCCCGGCGGAGCTCATGGTTCTCCTGCTGGAGCCGCTGTGGGGGCCAGAGCAGAGGGGCAGACAGAGAGGCAGAGATGAGGCTGGGGTGGACCCCGAGGAGAAAGTCTGAGGGGGTCTGTCCAACCTGAAAGCAAGAGAGACCCAAGGAGGAGGGGGCAGACAGAGGGATGGGGGAGAGTAGAGAGAAGGTTCCAGGCCAGACAGGTGGGCAGCCCCTGGGCAGGGCAGGCGGGCAGGGCTCCAGATTCCCACTCACCCCCGGCTGCTGCCTGGCCTTCTGGACCCGAGGTCGCAAGCGCCGTTTTTGGCGCCTGAGTCTGGCAGAATTTAAGCCCCGGCCCATGGCTGCGCACACCTGCCGTGTGCCAGGGGCTGTGGAGTCCTGGCCCCTGCCCAGCCTCTCTCCCCAGCTCCTGGAAGCCAGCTCCCTCTAATTAACCGGGTCTAATTAACCCGCCCTGGCCCCAAACCTGTCTGACTAGCGGGGGGACGCCCTGGCACAGCCAGGTGCCCAGAGTGGGGAGGCAGACAGGTCGGGGGTTAACCTCTGGCCCCTTGCTCTGGGCCCTCAGAGCGGGGTGGGGGAGCCTGGACCGGGTGCCAACTACCACAGTGCGCAGTCACCAGCAGGCACTCTGTCAGGCTAGCGCATCATTGGCGCCATTTCATATCATCCACTAGAGGGAGACTCATTGACGGCCTCAGTTTACAGATAAGGAAACTGAGGCTCAGAGAGGTTAAATGTCTTGCCCAAGGACACACAGTAAGTTAGTGGGGCAGGGATGCCACCCCAGGCAGCCAAACTCTTAACCAAATACTGTGGGCGTTGTACACTGAGGTTTATCTGCTTTTTAAAAAAAAAAAAAAAAAACAAATACTGTGGGCGCAACAGCCCCAGGAATAAGCGGGCAGATTCGGGGTCCAATTGTCCTGGTTGGTGCTTGGCTCTGGTGCTGCTGTGTGGTCCGGGCAAGTCCTTTAATATCTCTAAGTCCATCCATCCATCCATTCACTATTTCCTAAGCTCCTTCTGTTCTGCGGTCTGGTTATCAACAGTAAGCGAGACCACCAAGCTCACTGCCTCAAGCAGGGAGCTTCAGAGAGTCAGAACCTGGGGAAGTGAAGATAATAAGGGGTGGGCTGTGGGTGGCCCCATCGAGGGGGATAGGATGTTTGTGTAGGACAAGAGGGGGTCGGCTACCCCTCAGGGAACAGCAAGGGCAGAGCCCTCAGGGCACAAGTTGTTACTGGAGGAGCTGAGAAGCCCCAGTGGAGGAGGGCAGGGCCGGCCCAGGCTGGGGAGGAGCCCGCTTTCCGGGACTTTTAGGCTGTGGTGAGGAGTTTCTGCTTCATTCTAAGTGTGATGGGGAGCTGCTGGGAGATTTGGGGTGACATGGAATGATCTGTTTTGCAGTTTTTGAAGATCACTGGTCCCCAACCCTCAGGCCACGGACCAGAACTGGTCCATGGCCTGTTAGGAACTGGGCCACGCAGCAGGAGGTGAGTGGCAGGTGAGTGAGCAAAGCTTCATCTGGAAGCTTCATCTGTATTCACAGCTGCTCCCCATCACTCACATCACTGCCTGAGCTCTGCCTCCTGTCAGATCAACAGCATTAGTTGCAGGAAAACAAGCTCAGGGCTCCCACTGATTCTGCAACATGCTGAGTTGTATAACTATTTCATTATATGTTACTATGTAATACTAATAGAGATACAGTGCACAATAAATGTAATGCGCTTGATTCATCCCAAAACACCCTCATCCCCTGGTCTGTGGAAAAATTGTCTTCCATGAAACCAGCCCCTGGTGCCAGAAAGGTTGAGGACCACTGTCTTAAAGGATGGGCTCCAGGAGAAAAGAGTGGAAGCTGGGGACTAGTGAGAAGGTGGCTGCAGTGTCCAGGGCAGAGGTGACGGAGGCTGTGACCAGCATGGAGGCTGCAGAGACGAGAAGCTGGTTTGCAATCTAGTTTAGAAGAATTAGCCAGCTTTGCAGATGTGGGCAGAGAGAGTGTGCACTCAAGAAGTCTAGGAAAGACACAGGCTCTGGTCCTCAGGCTGGGAGCTGCGGATGGGGATAGCAGGTAATGGGGTCATGGGATCAGGTGCCACTTATGTTGAAATGGCCACTAGGAGGCAGTGGAGAGGGCGGCCTCAGGGCAGTGGCAGCGCTGATGAGGCAGAGGCAGGAGCAGATGCGAGCCCCTGGGTGAGCACGTGGCCAGCGGTAGGACCGGCGGAGGGAAGGACTGTTCCTACCGCACAGGCCTGGGCAAGGAGCAAGCGCAGTGATGGGTGAGAGCACCTAGCCCGGTGCCAGGCGGAGTGGCCGAGGTTACACTACACTGCTGAGGAGTGGGACCAAGATCCAGAGAGGGCCAGCCCCTGACCCAGGGTCACGCAGCCAGGCAATGGTCTCTAACCAGGTCTTGACTTGTCCTGACAGTTCGTGTGCAACACTGCCAGGGGTGCTGGGCCCAGCCCTGAACTGTTCCAGAGTCATCCTGCTGCCCACCTGCCTGCCCGCGCTCCTCCCTCCTCCCCTTGCCTGGCTCCCTTCCTTGTCCTCCCCAGTCGGCCCCTCCTTCCTCTGCCTACCTCACCTCAGTACCTGCCCGGACTCTGCCACCTGCCCTCCCTCTACCCTCCCTCCCAGCTCCCGCCGCCCGCTCACTTCCTCACGCTCTCACTTCCTCACGCTCGGAGTGCTGGGCACTCAGCACCGCCAGCTGCCGCCGCAGCTCCTCGTTGCGCTCCAGAAGCATCTTGCCCAGTTCCGCGGCCAGGAGCAAGTCTTTCTCCTTCTGCTGCAGCTGCAGGGCCAGGTCCTCGGGCTCTTCGGGCCCTGGGCCCCCTCCCAGGAATGAGTCCCTCCGCTCCAGCACAAAGGGGAAGAAGCCCTCATCGCCGCTGGGGGAGGTGCCCCCAGACAGCAGCCCCGACGGGAAGCTTGGCCCATCTGGAGAGCTCATGGCACCTGCAGCAACTGTGGGGACAGGTAGCTAGCTGCAGGACACTCTGTTCCGCAGCCTGACGAGGCTGGCCCCCCACTGGCTGGCATCTTCCCACTGGCCCTCTCAGCCTTGCAGCAGGGCTTCCCTGGGCCAGGAAGGGTTAATGATCTGTGTTTGGGCCACCTAGCTCCGTTAATGTCCCCAGGGTAAACTGAGGCAGGAAGCAGCAGGAAATGAGCTGCCTTGCCTTGGCCTCTGCCAGACGTACTCTGTCCCCAGGAAACTTTGTCCCAGTGCTCCAGGACCACAGGCCACCCCTGCTCCTTGCACTCTGTTCCCAGAACCCAGCAGTGCAGCCCCTGGCCCCTCTCCATCTGGGAAACAAGTCCCAGATCCCAGATTCCTAGAGACTCTGTGCTCAGGGCTGAGTCCAGCTCCTGCCTCCCACGAATGCAGGCCCCTAGCCCTTGGGGTCTGAGGTGTCCTGACCCCCTGCTGCAGGAATACAGCACCCTCCCCTTCCAGGAGCCCAGGTCCCCAGCTCCTCAGGACTCAGGACCCATCCAGGCCCCAGCCCCTGACCCCACAGCTGTCCTGGCCCTCATTCTCCCATTTCCTCTGGACCCAGCCTTTGGGACTCTACCCTGCACCCTGAGATCCCCACCCCCAGTGTCCACCCTTCCCGGATTTCCACCTCAGTCCCCCATTTTCCTCAGGGTCCAGTTTTTCTGCCCAGCCCCTCCGGACTCAGGAGCCCTAACCCCCAGCCCTCTAGTCGCCCTGGCGTCAGGCCCGGGACAGGGCGAGGTAACAGGTTGTGCCGGCCAGCCCCGCTGCCTCCGCCACTCAGGGTTTCTGTTTACTTCCCGGCCGGCCCAGGGGATGGGAGGCCTGCGCTCCCCTAGGGCTGCCTGGGCCCCCGGCCTAAGGGGCTCCAGAGGGAGGGAGGCCCGCACGGCTGCTGACCTGCTCCAGCCCTCCCGAAGGTCCCCACCCGCGGGGCACACGTACGCGCGCTCACCTGTCCACCCCCTCCCCTCGCCAGGTGTGCAAGCTGGTGTGCAAGCGCAGCCCTGCTCCGAGGACTCCGGTGTCGGTGGTCCCACCCCAGGCGCCCCCAGGCGCCCCCTGCCGCGGCCCCGCCCCCACCCCACCTGCCCCGGCGTCTCTGGCGTCCCTGCCCCTCCCCCTCCCGCCCTGAGCCACCGCTGAGCACCTCAACCCGCGCTGGGACCCGGGCCCTTGGCCCTCGTCCCCCGACCTCCGACCCCCAGCCCCAGGCGTCCGAAGCTAGCCGCCACTTTCCTTGTCACCTGCGTCCCCCGCTTCTCGGCGTTCCCAGGAGTCCACCCGCACCCTGGCTCTCCCTCCATTCCCCCTCCACGCCCCCCTCGTCCCCCGCCGCCTGGCAGGGCCACTCCTGCCCCAAGCTCGGAGAGCCCCGCCCCCGGCGCCCCTTAGGCTCTCACCCGCCGCTGGGCTCCCTCAGAGGTCCCGCCGGTCCCCGTCCCCTCTTCCGGAGGCGGCGCCAGGTGCGCGGCTGGCACAGGTGCAGGGGCGGGGCCGCGGGAGGGGCTGGGGCGCCCCCTCGTGGCCGGAATGGCCAGGCGGGTGGAAGGAAAGTCGCCTCCGCATTGGTCAGAGGCACCGGGCCATCCTGCCGCGGTCGGAACTGACCACCGGGCAGACTAACTGAGCAACTACTGCGTGCAGATCCTACACCGAGCATAGACGTCGGCTCCTTGCCCCTCGCGTGGGATAGGAAACTCTCAATAATGGGAACAACGACGAATCTATCGGATATTAAGCACTCTGCTAAGAAAACTCCTGTACAGGCATAGCCTGACTATTTCATGATATCCTAATGGAGCAGGAACTACTATTATCCTCTTTTTACAGATGGGGAAGCTGAGGCTCAGGGAGGCCATCTAACTTGCTTGGGGTCCCCTGGGCAGAACTGCGGTGTGAACAGCAGCAGTGTGACGTTAGGGTCATGCTCTTTACTGATTGCCGTGCTGCAGATGAGGACACTGCTGGTAGCCACACCCAAGTCTGTGTGGCTCCGAATTTAGGGCTGTCAGTCTCTGAGTTGTGCGGATGCTGAGCTGGGCACACGCTGCCGCCTGGGACAGAGGGCTAGCGGTAGAGATGGGAGGATCTGGGGCTGGAGTCCCAGGTCCAGCCCAGCACAGCCTGGGCGTGGGGTGATGCCTCAGCCATGGCCTCGTAGCTTGTCATGATTTCCTTCGGACCTCTAGGGCTCCCTGGGCCTTGTAACAGGGACTGGACAGCAGGACAAATGGAGGGTTGGTGGCAGTGATGTACTGGTATAAATTTAACAACAGGCTCTCCAGCTAAAATGAAAGCCCTGATTTGTTGTTGCCCTTGCCAATTTCCACAGTACTCCCCCCTCGGCTGGTTTCAAGCGATGACATGACATCACTGAGTGAAGCTGGAGGGGACACGCATCACCAGCCCTGACCCGCCAGGATCAGCCAGGTCCACACACCTCGGCCCTGGGGTCAGGACTCCTGACTCTTGGGAGGGTAGGGGCCTACTTACCAGAGTTCTAGAAAAACAGGACGGCAGGAGTTAGGACTCCTGGTTTGTGGGAAAAGGGGTGCAAACTCTCCTTGGAGGGGTGGTTTCGGGCTGGGACTCCTAGGTCCTGGGGCTGGGACAAATTTTCCTGCTGGGAGAGAGTAGTGCTGATTCAGTGCCAAGGGAGCCAGACATTCATCTTAGCGCCGCCTTGCCCAGCACCTGTGGGAGCAGCCTGGTAGACTCTGTAGGGCTGAAGACATCCCAGCCTCCCCTGGGTGCTGCCACCTGACCCCTTGGACAATATAAGCTCAGTGTCCCCTCCAAATGCCAGAGTCACCCTGGCCCCAACTCACATCACACCCATGGAGGTGGGGCTCATCTGGAGATGAAATTGTCAAGGCCCTGCTCCCAGGAGGTTCACAGTCCACTCAGGACGTGGGAGGCGGTGTAGACCTATAAACCAGAAACGAACCAATAAAACAGTACAGCAAAGGAGCTTTGCGCTCCTGGGCGCTGGCATCACATGGCCATGGCTTCAGTCCAGATTCCAGTTTGGCCACTTCCCAGATGTGCATGGCTGTGCTCTTCTGCTGACTAACCTCAGCCCTCAGCTTCCCCGTCTGTAAAAGGGGGTGACCGGGCCCTATCTTATAGGGGTGTGAGGATTAAATGAGGGTGAAGTGCCACACTTAGTCCTTGCTGGTGATGCTCCGCATGGCCACCAGAGGTGACTCATCTTCATGTTGCGTTGTATTCCATCCTCGAAGCAGCCCTATGAGGTCACACCATTCACAAATGAGGAAGTCAGAGGCAAAGTCGTTTGTCTGTGGGTACATGGCAGACCCTTCGTCCCAGCCTGCCTGGCTCTCAGGCCCAGTCGCTCTTTGGACATTTGACTTTCGTCCCCAGCCTCCTCTGGACCCAGGAGTCCTGGCCTCCAGTCTCCCTCCCACCGAGCACTCAGAGCGCCCCAGCCTCCCCTACAGAGCCTCCCCCCTGACCCCAGGAGGAAGAGGGATAGGAGGATACAGCGACCCCAGGGAAGTCCAGGGGAGGCCGGGTCATGTCTGGATAGGAAGGGAGGGGTGATCACCCTGCCCTTGCCCGCTCTGCAGCCTGGCCCCCAACAAGCCAGCTTCCTGGAGCCTCTGGGCCGTGCCCAGCCTGGGATGCCCCCCCCCACCTATCCACCCTCCTGGTGAGCCCCTAGGGCTGCAAGTCCCCCACTGCCCACTGCCATCCCTGCCCTCACAGAGGCCACCCAGTGGGAAGTGGCTCCAGACCAAGGCCCTTCAGGCTTTGATGATGTACACGAAGTCTGTGAACAATAAATAGTCTTGCTTGGAGCATTTCAAACCTTTATATAAAATATTTCACACTGAACACACTGTTCTGCAACTTGCTTTGTTTTTTTTTTTTTGAGACAGAGTCTCACTCTGTTGCCTGGGCTGGAGTGCCATGGCGTCAGCCTAGCTCACAGCAACCTCACACTCCTGGGCTCAAGCAATCCTGCTGCCTCAGCCTCCCGAGTAGCTGGGACTACAGGTGCTTGCACCACCACACCTGGCTAATTTTTACTATTTTTAGTAGAGACGGGGTCTCGCTCTTGTTCAGGCTGGTCTCAAACTTCTGATCTCAAGCAATCCTCCCGCCTCGGCCTCCCAGAGTGCTAGGATTACAGGCGTGAGCCACTGCACCTGGCCTGCAATTTGCTTTTTAAATTTAACCTTATGTTTTCATGCTTTTTCCCAACTTAACAATAAAATCAACTGTACTGAGGTGGGTACTACTTTCCTAGGGCTCATGTAGCAAAATACTATGCACTGTGCTTACACAACAGAAGTGTTTGTTTTACAGTTCTGGAGGCCAGAAATATGAAGTCAGGGTTGGATCCTTCTGGAGGCTCTGAGGGAAAATCTGTTCTATTACCTCACTTCTGGCGACAGTGGGTAACTTCTGGCGTTCCTCGCCTTGCAGCCACATCCATTCAATCTCTGCCTTCGTTTTCACACAACCTGGCCCTCTAGGTCTTCCCTGCGTTTCTGTGGTGTAAATGCCCCTCTACTTTCTCTTTTTATTTATATTTTATTTTATTTATTTCTTTTATTGTGTTTTTTTTTTTTCAGACAGAGTCTCACTGTTGCCCAGGTTAGAGTGCCGTGGCATCAGCCTAGCTCACAGCAATGTCGTGGCCCGATTACAGGATGGGGCATGAACGCAGAACATAAAATAATGACACAGATGCACAAGGACATGACAATAACTCAGGTGACTAATGCACTGGTCGCTTTATTTTTATACCCCCCAGACCCAGGGTTAGTTTCTTGTACGTGAGCATCTGCGCATAGCAGCGATATCAGTCAATTTCGGAGTTGTTTCAAAAGGGACCAATTTCCCATGGTCTCAGACGTCTAACAGTTACTAAAGTTAAGGTGCTCAAAAGCCATGGCCGACATAGGCAACATAAAACAACGCAGCCATTTGAAGTGCTTCTTGGTCTCAAACCCAGGCAGCGGCTCCTCCCTGGCCCCCACGGTTGTGCTGTCTTAGGTCGCCCCCCCACACACGGGGAGTCTTACCCATTATTGACTACCAACCATCAATCAGGGCCGTCTCGCTTTGTTGCCCAGGCTAGAGTGAGTGCCGTGGCGTCAGCCTAGCTCACAGCAACCTCAAACTCCTGGGCTCAAGCAATCCTGCTGCCTCAGCCTCCCGAGTAGCTGGGACTACAGGCATGCGCCACCATGCCCGGCTAATTTTTTCTATATATATTAGTTGGCCAATTAATTTCTTTCTGTTTATACTAGAGACGGGTCTCGCTCTTGCTCAGGCTGTTTTCAAACTCCTGACCTCGAGCAATCTGCCCGCCTCGGCCTCCCAGAGTGCTAGGATTACAGGCGTGAGCTATGTACGGCCCCTAGCCAAGAGTTCTTTTTGTTCTTGTTCTCATGGCCTCCAGATTCCCACCACCGGGGCCCTCCATGTGAGAGTTGGGAGCATTTGCTTATGTGCAACTCAGGCCTCTTATCATGTCACAAGGCAGCAACTGTATCTGAAGAAAATGCTGACTATTGCTGCATCAGACAGCACAGGTACATTACAGGCTATAATGAATGATTAGTATAAGGCATAACACCAAAATCAGCCCCCAACACAGCAACCTCAAACTCCTGGACTCAAGCGATCCTCCTGCCTCAGCCTTCCGAGAAGCTGGGACTACAGGCATGTGCCACCATGCCCAGTTAATTTTTTTTTTCTATTTTTAGTTGTTTTGGCTAATTTCTTTCTATTTATAGTAGAGACGGGGTTTCACTCTTGTTCAGGCTGATCTTGAACTCCTGAGCTCAAGCAATAATCCCTCCTTGGCCTCCCAGAGTGCTGGGATTACAGGCGTGAGCCACGGCACCCGGCCTATTTATATTTTATATATATATTTCGAGACAGAGTCTTGCTCTGTTGCCCAGACTAGAGTGCAGTGGTGTCATCATAGCTCACAGCAACCTCAAACTCCTGGGCTCAAGCAATCCTCCTTCCTCAGCCTCCCGAGTATCTGGGACTACAAGCATGCACCGCCATGCCCAAATAAGTTTTCTATTTTTTGTAGAGACGGGTCTTGCTTTTCCTCTGGCTGACCTTGAACTCCTAACCTACAAGCAATCCTCCTGCCTCAGCCTCCCAGAGTGCTAGGATTACAGGTGTGAGCCACCACTGGCCAAATCTTCCTCTACTTTCTTTTATAAAGACACCACTTGTTGGGCCCAGCACTTTGGGAGGCCAAGGCAGGAGGGTCTCTTGAACCCAGGAATTTGAGGTCACTGTGAGCTATGATCAGGCCACTGCACTTCAGCCTGGGTGACAGAGCTGAGACCCTGTCTCCAAAAAAAAAAAAAATTATATCTCTGTGTGTCTGTGTGTGTGTGGTAACATAACTACCACCATGATCCTGATGAATCATCCCAAAAAGTTTCCCATGCCCCTTTGTTGTCAATCTCTCCCCCAATCCCTCGCAACCACCGATCTGTTTTCTTTCACCATAATTTTGTCTTTTCCAAAACACCCTATACACGGAACCGAGCATACAGTAGTGTGCAGTCTTGGTGGCTGGCTTCTTTGACCTAATATACTGCTTCTGAGATTCATCCACTTTGCAATGTGTAGGGGGAACGGATAGGTTTGAAACTTTTCAAACTAGACAAGTTAGCTAGCTGTGGTGGCCTGCGCCTGCAGTCCCAGCTACTCCAGAGGCTGAGGCAGGAGGATCGCTGGAGCCCAGGAGTGGAAGGCTGCAGTGAGCTGTGATCCATCCAGTCACTGCACTCCAGCCTGGGTGAGAGCGAGACCTCCTTGTTGTCGCTGTTGTTTTTTAAAAAGGTGATTACTTATTAATAAAATGAGGCCGCTGGGGTGGGCTGTTCCGAGGAAGGGTGTCCTCATAAGAAAAGGAAGAGACACCAGGGGTGCGTGCGCGCCCAGAGGGGCGACCACATGAGGAGACCCGGAGGGTGGCCTTCAGCGAGCGCGGGAGACAGGCCTCAGGAAAAACCAACCCTGCCGGCACCTTCGTCTTGGCCTTCCAGCCCGCAGAACTGCAAGAAAACGAACTCCAGTTTAAGCGACCGGCTCTGGGTGCTTTGTTCAGGCCGCCCCGGCAGACTGAGGCAGGACCTGCGTGTTAGTCGCGTCGCCAGCTCGCCCACCGGCTCCCTATTTATTCTGTCTGAAATCGAACCGGGCCGGCCTCGCTGCTCCCCTCCCGGCTCCCGGACCGAGCGGGGTAGCTCAGGCGGCCCGGCCCCGCCAGGAAGGCCCCTCCGGTTCCCCCGGATCCTTCTCCGCCGCCGGCCTCGCAGCGGCCAGGTGTCCGGGTGCGGGAGGGGCGGCTCCGCAGGCCCCCAAGTCTCCACTTCCCGTTCTCCTCCCTGGCGCTCCTCCGTCCCCAGCTCCCGGCACCTGGCAGGCAGGCCTCCGGCCTCTGCGTGGAGCTTTAAATGACCCTAGCAGCCGGGGAGAGGGGGCGCGGCCCGCAGCAGCCCCTGCGTCGGGGACCTAGAGGTGCCGAGCGCAGGGCACAGGGACACACCGCGCGCGGCCCGCGCGGGCTGGGGCTCGAACATCCGGACCTCGCGCAGCCGCGGCGGCGCGCACAGGGGGCTCCGGCCTGGACGGGCGCGGGGCGGGGGCGGGCCGGGACCCGCGGAGAGGGGGAGCTTCCTTCCCAGCCTCCTGCTGCCCGGAAATCCCCCGGCCGCGGACGGCTCGCAGCAGGGGGTCCCCGGGAAGGCGGCGGGGGTGGGGGCGGGCCGGGGGAGGAGGAGGGGGAGGCCCGGGCCGTCCCTCCCGGGCAGCGCGGCTCTGAGAAAGCAGAAGCGAGTCCTGCCGCGGGGAGTCCCGCCGGAGCCGCGATCTGGGAAGAGAAACTTGCGCCCCGCGTCGTGGGAGGAGAGGCTGGGGCTGCCGCCGGGGCTGCTCGCTGCCGCCCCGCTCCCGGGCGTCCTGCGGGTCGCAGGCGCTTTGAAGATCTGGGAGGAGGGTCCCTGGGTCCCGGCGTGCGGCGGGGGCCACCGCAGGGCCCGCCCCTTCTGGTAGGATTGGGCCATTTCCCCCGCCGCGCCCTTACCGCTGACCGAGGTGCGCCCGCCCCGCCCCACCCGGCTCTCCGCTAGCGCCCGGGGAGAGGGGCCGCCCGCGCAGCCTCCCGGCGGGAACAGGACCAGGCCCGGGGCCTCGACACGCAGCCACAGCGGAGCCGGCGTCCCGACCTCCGCCCCCGCCTCGGCACTCCTGGGAGCCCCAGCCTTACGCGACCCGGCGAGCGACCCCGGCCCGGGCCTCCGCGGACTCTGCCGCGCGCCCCCGACACTCTATCGTGCCTCCCGGGACCCCAGACGCCCGACACGCCCGTCCTGCCCCCCTCCTACCCCGCGCCAGGTCCCCCCACCCTCTCTGGGCCGGGACCTCCTCCCGGTCCCCGGGGCGGCTGGGCAGGTCCCTTTGGAGCCGCAGCGGCGGACCCGGGCCGAGCGCGCCATGCGGCGGCAGGTGCTGCGGCCCCGGCTCCCGCTCCTGGCGGTGCTGCTGCCGCTGCTGCCGCCACCCGCGCGCGCCCCCGCGGCGCAGGACATGAGCCTGGGCGTGGTGAGCGCGGGGTCCGCGGGCTCCTGAGATCCGCGGGGAGGCAGGGGGAGGGAAGCTGGGGGCAGGAGGAGGCAGGGCCCGGATTCAGATGTCCAAAGTGACTGAGGATGGAGTCCGGAACCCCGAATCTTGGATCCGTCCGGAGGTTTCAGGGCTGGATTTGGAGATCTGGAAAGGAGCCGGGGGCCGGACTCCTGGGTCCACACACAGGCTGGCAAACCCAGGGCTGAGAGGGCACCCTGCGAGGGGCGGGCCTTCCAGGGTGGTGGTGGGCAGGGAGAGCCCATGCCTTCTACCCTGCCCGCTTCACCTGTCCGCTCTGATGGCCTAGGACTGGCTGACCCGCTATGGCTACTTGCCGCCACCCCACCCCGCCCCGGCCCAGCTGCAGAGCCCTGAGAAGCTGCAGGATGCCATCAAGGTCATGCAGAGGTTTGCGGGGCTGCCCGAGACAGGCCTCATGGGTAGGTGGCCTCCACCGCTCCCCAGCCCCGGCTCTGTGCAGCCCCCTGTCCCCGCAGTCTAACGCCCCCCCACCCCCCCCACCCCCACCCCGAGCTCCTGCGACCTGGGAGTCCCGGGGGTGCTGACATCAGGTCCCCACCGGGGAGGTTCTCAGGCATTCATCTTTCATAAACATTTACGAAGAATCGCTGACGTGCTGGGCCACTCCAGGCCCCGCCGGCACAGTGGTGAACAGAGTAGATACGGTCCCTGCTCTCATAGAGCTAACGTTTTCAGATTAAGAATATATATATATGCAGGATTATTTCAGATAGAGGTGAGTGTTTTGAAGAAAATAAAGTGCTAATAGTATTGAGGGGCTGTTCTGCTCAGGGAAGGCCCCTCTGAAAGATGTCATATGAGCGGAGACCACAAAGAGGAGGAGCCAGCCATGGGAAGATGTGGGAGAGGAGTGTCCCAGGCAAACACAAAGGCCCTGTGGCATGCAAAAGTCTGTGAGCCTGGAGCGGAAGGAGGGCTGAAGGGCTTTGGCAATAGCCTCGTCTAGGGGCCAGGAAGCTGTTTGGGTTTGGTACCCAGGATGATCCAAAACCTTGGGAGTGTTCTACAGAGGGAAGCAACTCGGTCTGATATGCATGCAGTTTTGTTGTTGTTTGAGACAGAGTCTTGCTCTGTTGCCCTGGGCAGAGTGCCATGGTGTCATCATAGCTCACAGCAGCCTCGAACTCCTGGGCTCAAGCAATCCTCCTGTCTCAGCCTCCTGAGGAGCTGAGACTACAGATGCCACCACACCTGGCTAATTTTTCTATTTTTAGTAGAGATGGGGTCTCACTCTTGCTTAGGCTGGTCTTGAACTCCTGAGCTCAAGCGATCCTCCCGCCTCAGCCCCCCAGAGTGCTGGGATTACAGGGGTGAGCCACTGCTAGGCCTCATTTGCAGTTTTAAGCTTCTTCTGGTTGCTGATGGAGGAGGAACAGTGGGAGCTCTGAGACCAGGAAGGGGGCGGTTGTAGTCCAGGGGAGGGAAGTTGGTGGCCTAGAATACGGGTGGTAGATGCTGCCAGAAGGGGTTGAATTTTGGGGTGTATGTTTTGGAAGTAGTTGAAAGATCCTGGCTTGCTACAAAGGCAGGCAGGACCTGTTTTGTGTCTTGCCCGCTCTCGTGAACTGCCTAGAACAGTGCCTGGAGTCTCTATATCTCAGTTACTATTTGTCATCTCAACAGATGAGGTGTGGCTTGACCTTAATTTGAAGAGGCTGCTGGGAATGTAGCTGACCTGGAGAAGGGGACTCCAGGTGGCTCTGACCCTAGGTGGTCTGCCACAGGAGATAGACCCAGGTGGCCTGGAGACTTTGGACTTAGAAGCACTGGTGTGGGTGTGAGCAGCTCGAAGTGGTTCCAGCCTCAAAGAGAGGGTCCTCCCTGCACCCCAGGGTTCCTTTTTGCAGAGGCCGCCCATGAGGATCTGGGGAAACAGGACAGAAGATCCCAACCTGAGCAGCACCTGGAGGCAGCCCGTCCCCCCAGGGCCAGGCGGAGAGGGCAAGGCCACTGAGAAGGGAGCAGTAACAGCTGGGTGTGCACTGGCTTCCAGAGGCAGCCTGCCTGGGTTCACATGCAGATGGCAGGGTCTTCTCGGGCAAATTTCTTAACCTTCGCAAGCCTCAGTTTCGCCAGGTAGAAAGTTACCTGATGCCATGATTAAGTCTGGCTGTCCTACTACTGACACCCCCCCAACTGTCTCCTGCAGACCCAGTGACAATAGCCACCATGCATAAGCCCCGCTGCTCCCTGCCCGACGTGCTGGGGGTGGCAGGGCTGGTCAGGCGGCGGCGCCGGTACGCTCTGGGTGGCAGCGTGTGGAAGAAGCGAGCGCTGACGTGGAGGTAGGCCCGTGCCCACCCGCATCCCGGGCCTGCCTGCGGGGCCCCAGCTTTGACTGGCCACCCTCACTCACCCCTCCTCTCCCCCCAGGGTTCGTTCCTTCCCCCAGAGCTCCCCGCTGAGCCCGGAGACCGTGCGGACCCTCATGGCCTATGCCCTGGCCGCCTGGGGCATCGAGTCGGGCCTCACGTTCCACGAGGTGGATTCTCCCCGCGACCCGGAGCCCGACATCCTCATCGACTTCGCCCGGGCCTTCCACAAGGACAGCTACCCCTTCGACGGGATGGGGGGCACCCTGGCCCATGCCTTCTTCCCGGGGGAGCACCCCATCTCCGGGGACACTCACTTCGATGATGAGGAGACCTGGACTTTTGGGTCAAAAGGTAAAATCTCCCCTCTTTGGAGAGATGCTTTCCTCAGGTCAGTCCGTCCTCAAGAATTAGGTTTAAATTGCACCCACGAACGTGGCTGTAGCAGGTGGGGGTCTCCAGAGAAACAGAACCAATAGGGGTGTGTGCGCGTATGTGCTTGTGTGCGCGTGCGTGTGTGCATGCGTGTGCGCGTGCATGTGTGTGCATGTGTGTAAACAGACTTCTTTTAAGGAATTGGCTCACATTGAGTGTGGGAGCTGCCAGGCTGGAACCGAGGCGGGATTTCTGTTATAGTCTTGAAGCCAAATTCCTTCCTTTCTGAGAAACCTGTTTTTGCTCTTAAGGCCTTGAGCTGCCTGATGTGGCCCCCACGTCGCGGAGGGTGATCTGCTTTACTTAAGTGACCCGATCATAGACGTTGACCACATATAAAATACCCACACAGGCCGGGCGCGGTGGCTCAAGCCTGTAATCCTAGCTCTCTGGGAGGCCGAGGTGGGCGGATCGTTTGAGCCTGAGCAAGAGCGAGACCCCATCTCTACTATAAATAGAAAGAAATTAATTGGCCAACTAATATATATAGAAAAAAATTAGCTGGGCATGGTGGCACATGCCTGTAGTCCCAGCTACTTGGGAGGCTGAGGCAGCAGGATTGCTTGAGCCCGGGAGTTTGAGGTTGCTGTGAGCTAGGCTGACGCCACGGCACTCACTCTAGCCTGGGCAATAAAGTGAGACTCTGTCTCAAAAAAAAAAAAAAAAAAAATACCCGCACAGCAACAGCTAGACTTGCGTTTGGCCAAACAACTGGGCACCATAGCCAGACATCAGAGCCACGCCAAACTGCCATGTAAAATTAACCATCACAGAGGCCTATCTGCTGCCCAGCTCCAGGCTGGGGCTGAGGACTTACAGAGAAAAAAACAAGTCTCTGTTCAGCAGCTGAGTCAGAAGAGTGACCAGCAGTTACTACACACATGGTGACACAACTACACGAAATCACATCAGAGGACGTCCTCGAGCCTGCGGGTGCTCAGGGGAGAAGTTGACCCAAAGCTCTTGGGCAAGGGCAGGCTTCCTGGAAGGGGTGACCTATTCACACCTCTGTACACTGCACAGGACAGACGGACAAGGTTCTGCTCTCCGAGGTGCACAGGGTGGTGACACAGTAGGGAAGTGCAGCTGGCTGAGTCCGAGGCAGTCGGGGTAGGAGGACCCAATGAGGGGAGACACAGCCAGGGATCTCCCAGGCTGGAAGGAAAAATAGGACATCAGGCTGGACATGATGGCTCAAGTCTGTAATCCTAGCATCCTGGGAAGCCAAGGCAGGAGGATTGCTTGAGGTCAGGAGTTTGAGACCAGCCTGAGCAAGAGCAAGACCCCATTTCTACTAAAAATAGAAAAATTGGCCGGGCATGGTGGTGTGCACCTATAGTCCCAGCTACTCGGGAGGCTGAGGCAGGAGGATGGCTTGAGCCCTGGAGTTTGAGGCTGTAGGGAGCTATGACACACCACTGCACTCTAGCCCAGGCAACAGAGTGAAACTCTGTCTCCAAAAAAAAAAAAACAAAACCCAAAACCATCAGTAGGGAGATTGAAGAGGATGGAAGGTCCCATATCACAGAGGTCTTGGAAAGCTCGTGGAAGAGTTTTTACTGTTGGGGAGCCATTGAAGGGTTTTGCATTCTAGAAATATCACTGGCTGCAGTGGGGGGTCAGGATAGAGGTGGGGAGGTGGGAGGTTCTTGTGGGGTTCAGGTAAGAGATGGTGCAGTAAGAGGTGGTTGATCCTGGAGGAGGGGCAGTGGACAGATACCAGGAAAGGTCAGTTAGGAAGGACAAAGATTAGGATCTGGCTGGGCCCTGGGGACAAGGCAGATGAGGAGGGTGGGATGACATCCAGGTCTAGCTCAGGCCCCAAAGACAGCCGACTGTTAATGGGGTGGGGAGTGCGTGGGAGGAGCAGGCTGGCAGCAGGTGCAGGTTTGGACAGTGTTTGTGCACAGGTTGGGTTAGGCAGTTGAGGACGCTGCTCTGGAACTTGGACTCCTCTGTCCTAGGTCACGTTCCCCAGAAGTGGAGCTCCAGATGGAAATTCCTGTGGGCTTCCAAGGAGAACTCAAGTCAGGGTGCCTCCACTTGCAACGTACGAGTTACTTAACCTTGTTGTACTCAGTTTCATCATCTGAGGAAGGGAGATAAACAGTACCCGCTGGCAGTGTGGGTTTGTGAGGGAAATGGGCGATGTACCCGCAGCTCCCAGCTCAGGGCCTGGCCCGGAGCTGTGCTCTGGGCATTGCCAGCTGCCCTCAGAGCTGGGCCTAGGCAGATTTGAGAGTCAGCAGCCTGTGGGGGTTGGGAAGGCTCCTGGGAGGAAAGCTAGAATGTGAAGGTCAGGTTCAGAGCCATGGAGAGCACCATGGGGCAGCACTAAGGGGAGGCAGGCAGCAGGGGAAGGGGAATCACTGGAGATGGAGACAGAACAGCGAAAGTGATCTAGAACAAGAGCGAAGAAGGAAGTAGTCGGCAGTGACTGGGGCAGCAAACAAGGCCGGGGAGCTACATGGCCTGTGTTTGCTCATCCAGGGGCAGTGTGGCCTTCTTAGTGCCTGCAGGCTCAGTGGGCAGGGGAGGAATCCAGACCGCAGTGGGGTTAGGCTTGAGAGGAGCAGAGGAAGTGGAGACTGAGTTGAGACCACTGAGCTAACAGCTTGGCTAGGAAGGGAGGGCGGAGAGCAGAGCGGCCGGCGTGCAAGGAGTGCCCTGGGAGGCGGGAGGCTGAGCACGCAGGACGCTGGATGAGCCAATAGCAAGAAAGGGGTCGGGGATGGGTGGGACAGTGTCCTTGTCCTGGAAGAGGGGATCCAGGCAGGGTCCTTGAGGCAAGGTAGAAGACAGGAAGTGAGCACAGGGGAGATGAAACTATCTGCCCTGGGCGTACCGGAAGTGACACGTTACATCGATGTCCAGGCTTGATGAAAGAGGAAACACATTTGTCAGCATTCGTGACTTGAGAGCTGGGGGCTGGGGCTGGGTGGAAGTCTGAGGGGCTGCGGGCCCTGAGAGGAGGCTGAGAGGGGAGCACGGGGCAGGTGGAGGAGGAGTGCCAGGGCCCCTGCAGACTGCCCTCCAGGAATCTCCCGGGGCTGGGCCTGCACGGTGGATGAGGTTGTGTAATTTCCTCCAGTGGCATGGCGTGAGAAGGGTGCAGGAAGAGGTGGATGGCCCGGAAGCCCAGTGCAGCCAAACAGAGGCAAGGCAGGGAAGGGAGGTGAGAGATGAAAGAGATAGCCCTGCTTTAGACACCAAACTTCCTCCAATTTCTCAGAAAAAAAGGACTCAGAACAACAGGAAAACCTACTGTTGACATGGAGATTCATCAGGACATATGCAATTTGATGGAGACCATCTAAGTCACTGCTAAAAGGCAGGATGGCATAGCCGGGGTACTTGGCCACCTGCCTTGACCTCTCTGTGCGTGCCTCAGTTTCCTCCTCTGTAAAATGGGGGTAGGAAATAGAGGTTTGGCGAGAAGTAAATGAGGCCAAGTGTTTGCTACTCTTCTCAGGGCTGGCCCGAAAGTTCCATTCTTAGGCTCCCATCCAGCAGCCTGCAGGGGCTGAGGGCGGTGTGCTTCTCAATTCACCAGGTCATTTCCTATAAATCTGCTCCACCGCTGCTAACCCCTGCTAGAGATTTCCAGGAGGCAGATGACATCTGGGCAAATCTGTGCCTCGTGGTGGGGTTGCCCTTGCTGTGTCGCTGTCTCTCTCTCTTCCGGCCTCTCACGGCTGGATCAGGGGCCCCAGCAGGGGCCGGCAGGCGGCTGGATCGATGAGGAGCTGGGGTTTGGCCCCGGGCTGGAGCACGAAGAGGCTCAATCCTGGCGCCGGGGCTGGATCCCAAGGGAAGAGGCCGCTGTGGTGGGAAGAGGCTGGGCGCCAGGGCCAGCGGGCTGTGGTCTGAGAGTGCCTGCTGCAGGGGTGGCGGGTGCGGGGAGAGGAGCAAGGCTGCAGTGGAGGAGGGGCGAGGACGGGGAGGAGAGGTGGCAGGAGAAAGGATGTGGCTCCAGGAGGGTGGGAATGGAAGGAAAGGGGGAGCAGAGGGGCCATGGGGTGGGGATGGGGGAGGTCTTGGGAGCTGAGGCCTAGGAGACTGGCCTGTGTTCCCAGCGGAAGGAGGCAACGGAGGGGGGTCTCTGACCACAGACTGCAGCTGGGAGAGGGGATGCTGCAAGGGCTGCGGCTTCCTGGCGAGGACTGCATGTGCTCTCTAGGTTCCTGCCGCCTCAAAGTGTCTGTGCGCAGAGCCTTCCTTTCCTGGGGGGGCTCCATCAGTGTAAGGTCCTGCCTTCCTCAGGCAGGCCAGTGTCCCGCCCTGCCATGCTGAGTGGGTGAATAGACACAAGGCTGAAGAAATGGCTGGGGCAGGGTCTGGGCAGAGAAGTCCAGGACCACCTCCAGAGGGTCTCCTGGCTGTTCCTGATGGCCAGCAGGCCCCACTCCTAGGGACTTCCTGGGCTGCCCCTTTCCTGGTTGGGGGTGGCCTCAGCTCCAGCCCACTCTCCCCCGCTTCAGATGGTGAAGGCACCGACCTGTTTGCTGTGGCTGTCCATGAGTTTGGCCATGCCCTGGGCCTGGGCCACTCCTCGGCACCCAACTCCATTATGAGGCCCTTCTACCAGGGCCCAGTGGGTAACCCTGACAAGTACCGGCTGTCCCAGGATGACCGAGAGGGCCTGCAGCAGCTCTATGGTATGAGGGTGCGGCCCCAAATCAGGGTGTGGCTTGCCTTTGGCCTCTGCAGCAGGGCCAGGGCAGCCACGCCCACCTGACTCTGTCCCCACAGGGAAGGCGCCCCAAACCCCATATGACAGGCCCACGAGGAAGCCCCTGGCGCCTCCTCCCCAGCCCCCGGCCCTGCCGCCAGACAGGTGAGTTCCCACCAGCCTCAGGAGCTTGGGTGGCCGGCTGCCTAGCCCCAGTGTCCTCTGGGGATGGGATGGGATGAGTCCCTGCCTCATAGGACTGTCCTCAAGGGTAAGCGAGGAAATAAGGAGCCCCCACCCCTTTGCTCACCTGTCCTTCCTGCCCAGCCCCTCGGAACCGGTCCCCGATCGATGTGAGGGCAATTTCGACGCCATCGCCAACATCCGGGGGGAGACCTTCTTCTTCAAAGGTGAGCCACTTCACACCACCCCTGACCCCGCACAGTTGGCTTCCCCCTCCCCTCTTAGGGCAACCCACCCTGGCTGTAGCCTTTCCCGGGAAGTGGGACTTTTACTGCTAAAAAAAGGGAAAGCTTCGGACAAGCCATGCCGAGTAGGTCACCCTAGATCACACAGGAGGGGGAGAAGACCGACCACCGCATGCCGGCCCCGTCTCCCGCCACAGGCCCCTGGTTCTGGCGCGTCCAGCCCTCCGGACAGCTGGTGTCGCCCCGGCCTGCCCGGCTGCACCGCTTCTGGGAGGGGCTGCCCTCCCAGGTGAGGGCCGTCCACGCCGCCAACGCCCGGCACGGAGACGGCCGGATCCTGCTGTTCAGCGGTGAGTGGGGGCGGGAGGCGGGCCAGGCCTGGCGTGGGGAGCCCACCCTGATCGCGAGCGTGCTCCCTCCAGGGCCCCAGTTCTGGGTGTTCCAAGACCGGCAGCTGGAGGGCGGGCCGCGGCCGCTCACGGAGCTGGGGCTGCCCCCGGGGGCGGAGGTGGACGCCGTGTTCTCGTGGCCGCTGAACGGGAAGACCTACCTGATCCGGGGTCAGCAGTACTGGCGCTACGACGAGGCGGCGGCGCGCCCCGACCCGGGCTACCCGCGCGACCTGAGTCTCTGGGAAGGGGCGCCCCCAGCCCCCGACGACGTCACCGTCAGCAACGCAGGTGCGGGAGCGGGGAGGAGGCCGGAGCCCTGGGGCCTGCTGGCCCGGGGTGCGGGGGGCGCGGCGGGCGGCGGCGGGCTGGGGCAGGCCTGGCCGAGACCCAAGTGTCTCCTGCCCCGCAGGTGACACCTACTTCTTCAAGGGCGTCCACTACTGGCGCTTTCCCAAAGGCAGCGTCAAGACCGAACCCGACTCCCCCCAGCCCATGGGGCCCAAGTGGCTGGACTGCCCCGCCCCCAGCTCTGGCCCTCGGGCACCCCGTCCGCCCAAGGCGACCCCCAGGTCCGGACCTTGCGACTGTCAGTGCGAGATCAGTCAGGCCGCCGGGCGGAGGAGCGCGCCCCGCCTGCCGCTGCTCCTGGCCCTGCTGGCGGGGGGCGTCGCCTCCCGCTGAGGGGACGTCCCGGGCCTCCTACTCTGCCAGCGGCCAGAGCCCCACCGCTGGAGTCCCCTCGCGGACGGCGCGGCGCGGACTGGCGGGGCGACTGGGCGGCGAGGACGCGGCCCCGGCGCCGCCTCCGGAGCCCGCCAGGGGGCGCTGCGGACCGCTCTCTCGGGCCTGGGGACACGGCGGGACGCGGTGGGGGTGCGGGTGGTGGCCGCGGGGCGGGGCGGGGCCTTGGACTGGACACGCGGCTCGCCCGCGGGGAGGAGCAACCGGCCCCGGCCGGCTTGTCCCCGCGGGACCCTCCTGCTCCGGAGTGGCCTTGCTCGCAGCGCCGGCCGCGCTCTCCCCAGCCCCCACCCCGCCCGGCGACAGCGTTTGGCGTCCGCGGGGGTCGCTAGAGGCCAGGCCTGACTGGGAGACGGAGCCCCAGCCCCCTCCCACCCGCTGCTCCGAGCTCCCCGCGGCTTCTCGCCCCCGTCCTGCTCCCGCAGCGTCCCACTGCAGTCTCGGCCACGTTGGTGGGGACCCGCCCAGAGACCGCCCCTGAGGACCCGTGCCCCACGTCCAGGGTGTCATCAGCGGGCACACGGGACGACCCCCGCACTCCAGGGTCCGTTGCTTTCGTTTCTGGTCACCCCCACTCCAGGGCACCCTGGATGCCACCCTGGATCCAGAACTGCCTCCCACGCGATCGGGCACCCTCCTCTCCCTAATAAACCTCTCCCCGCTGCACCCCGCAGTCTTGGCGGCTTCCCCTGGGACAGCTCGGCTCCCACCAGCTCAATGCCGGTGGGAAGACAGTGGCCCCAGCCCTCTCTCAGGCCTGAAGGCTGCATCTGTGGCACTTGTGGGTGACCCTAGCTCTTGGGTGAGGGGTAGGTGGAACCTGAGGCACCCCAGTCACCTCCCACTCCCCACAGATTCAGAATCTAAATCGTGGCCCCTGGAACTATGCTTCTAGAATATTCCACATCAGAATCACTGGGAAACATAAAAATGCAGATTCCATGCCCTGACCCTGAATCATCAGTCCAGGGGCCAGGAATCTGCATTTAACTATGGGGGTGGGGTGGCAGCAGCTGGCTGTCTTGTGGCATTTCTGTGGCTCTGAAGGGTTCTCCCTTCCAGGGACCAATCTCCATGTATTTTCTCCAGAAGCACAGTGATGGTCTTGGTTGAGAGGTGGCTACCTGGCCATGGGTGGAGTCGCTGAGTGAGTGGGCCACTTCATAGATTGCCATCCAGCCTCAGAGACCCCACAGTGCTGCTTGGAGCCTAGTGGCCAGGGGAGGTTGTCCCCAGTTGCTCATGACAACCAGACCAGCACGAGGACAAAAGCCAGGCATGTCACCAGTCAATGAGTGAGAATTCCACACCACCAGGAAGCCATCTGGGCCTCTGCCAGTTTTCTTTCCAAGAAGGAGGAGGGGGAAACTTGTGTTTTAGAAACGTATTGCTCACACCCAGAAGGACAATAAAAATGATTAGAGAGAAATCCCTTTAATTCTTCTGAGCATTGGTGGACCTGGGGTGAGGTTTGGTGGCAGGAAGTTGACAGATCAGAGTTGCTGTGCTTTGCAGAAGAAGTTGGAATCCAGGGTTGATTTGGGGCAGGGAGGGTACGCATATCTTTTCAGGGAAGTGGTAGAGATTCTCAGAATCATGTACCCTTTCATTTTCTGTCCTTGCATGGCTGGCTCTGGAACACTGTGGGGTGTGAGTTTTATGATGTTAGAGGTTATTTTTGTCATAAGCTCCTATCTTCTTTTTTTTTCTTTTTTTTCTTTTTTTTTTTTTTTTTTTGAGACAGAGTCTGGCTTTGTTGCCCAGGCTAGAGTGAGTGCCGTGGTGTCAGCCTAGCTCACAGCAACCTCAAACTCCTGGGCTCAAGCAATCCTGCTGCCTCAGCCTCCCAAGTAGCTGGGACTACAGGCATGTGCCACCATGCCCGGCTAATTTTTTCTATATATATTTTAGTTGGTCAATTAATTTCTTTCTGTTTATAGTAGAGATGGGGTCTCACTCTTGCTCAGGCTGGTCTCGAACTCCTGAGCTCAAAGGATCCGCCCACCTCGGCCTCCCAAAGAGCTAGGATTACAGGCTTGAGCCACCGCGCCCGGCCATAAGCTCCTATCTTCTTTGCATGCTCCTGGTCGGCAAAAGTCCCTAACCTCAAGTCCTTGCTGTTTGGGTTTCTTTTCTCTGTTTTTATTGGTCCTGACCGTCGGCCTTTGACCACTTCCTGGCTCACCTGCCCTGCCACCTGCACACCCCCATCCCTGCCCAACACTATGCATTGAATTGTGCAGTTTAATGGGTGAATTGCATTGCTTGTGAATTATATCACAATAAAGCTATAAAAACATGGTACAATCGGGACCAGAACACAACATGCCTTCAGATGGTGGCCTCTGTGAGACAGTCATAGAGGGGTCAAGTGTTGGGTGGGGTTGGGGCACTGCCTCTGGGAGACGAAGCCCCGAGCATTACTTTCGGGTGGTGCAGGAGCAGCTTCCTTCTCTCTCCTGCTCTGGGATTTAGGTGCGGAGATGGCATCCCGACTTCTTGCGTGGGGAAAGGAGGTTTCAGACAATTGAATGGACTCCCAAGTGGCAGAAAGGTGACAGCTGGTGTCTAGTTAACCCAAGTGAAACTTTCAGCAAGGAAGTGTGATTTATGGATTCTGTCTCTCTGGGTCCCCTGCAGGGCTGTTACGGGCAGCACTCTGGCCTCCCCAAATTCCTATGTTGAAGTTCTAACTCTCCGTACCTCAGAATGTGCCTTTATTTGGAGATAAGGTCTTACAGAGGTCATCAATTTACAATGACACCATCAGAGTGGACCCTTGTAAGAACCCTAACCAGCCATCAGCTTTTGTAACCCCCTTGCGTAAGGTCCAACTGCCTATCCACTTAACAGCCTGTTTGCTTCTGTAAAACTGCTTGTTTGCTGGACATGAGTACCTCCATGACAGGCGTCTGAGAGCAGCACGGGCCTTGAGCAGAAACGCCCTGAATTTCCGAGAAAAAGAAAACAAAACAAAAAAACCCTACCTAGCTACAACAGAGCATCCGGAGAGATTCTGGGTATCAGCAAAACCAAAAAACCACAACAGATGCTCCCTGTGTAAAGCAATGTAAACTGAAAGTATAAAAAGCCTGTAAGCCCCTAGACCGGGTCCGAGGTCTGAATAGCGCATTGCTGTATGCCTTGGACCCTAGCTTGAGCTAGTAATAAATTTTTCCTTTTTACGCCTTGCGTGTGTGTGTGGTGTCTCTGTGTGGGGCCGGAGACAGTGGGCACGACACCCTAATCCAACATGACTGGTGTCCTTATAGAAAGGGGAAACTTTGGCGGATGGCTGGCTTCCTGCCCCTGAGCTCCAGGAATGTCCCGCCCCCAGCCCCTCCCTCCTGTATATAAAACCCGCTGGAGCAGCAGCCAGCTGGCCATTGTAGGAGGAGGACAAGGACGACGACAGGGAGGAGAAGGTGACAGTCTCAGTGGTTCGGGCTGGGTTGTCGGGTCTTCCCAGGGGGGAGCTGGGGTCCCTGAGGCTAATGACATGGGAGCAGGGGTGGGGGTGGGGAGATGCTTCTCTGAGACACTTTTTCTCATCCCTGTTCCTCCCCTAGAACCCTACGCTGCCTGCCATGTTCTACTCCAAGGTGGGTAAGCGCAGGTGATGGGGACAAGCCTGGAACCCCATCTCCAAAGAGCGTGCCCCTTCCCCCAGCACCGGCCCCACCCCTGCTCTTTCCTCCAGATCCCCCTGGCTCAGTCCCACTCACCCCTGCCCCCTGGGGGAGGCTGCTGGGGAGGTGGAGGGGGGAGCGGGCTTCACAGGCAGGTGAGCCCCAGCTCCTGATGGCCCCCTCGTGTGTGGGGGGGCATGCTTGGCTGTCACCTTTTAGAGTTCTGGGCCATCACTGATTAGCAGACCCACAGGCTTGTTTTACTGTGGGCCTCTCAAGTCGCACAGAGACCCTGGTCATGGGACCAACGCTAGGCTAGGAGGGAACTTACAGGGGCTGCGCTTGGTGCACTTGTGTGTAGGAGTCTGAAAATTGGCATGTGCTCTAAGTACTTCCCTGCATGTGTGTGCCAGGGCCAGGTCAGGGACACTGAGTGACCATATAGCTATGGGATAAGGCGTTCTTTGAGAAATTAGACCTCATCTGTTTGCCTGTTTGTGGGGGGAGCTGCTGCATGGCAGGTCTTCGGGATGAGAAGACACACCAGTCCCAGCCCTTCACACCTGGGCAACCTGGGCAGAGGGGCAGTGCCTTTCTGGAAACTTCCCACAGAAAGTCCCTCCCAGGAGGTGGCCTGGCTGAGGCGGCCCAAGACCACGACCTGCACTGGCCGGGGTGTCGGTGTCCCTTCCTCCCTACCGGGGTGCCCTCCAATCTCCCCTCCCCTGCCATAGCCCACCCCAAAGGTGAGGCCGACCAGGTCCTCCAGGGAGCTCTGGGACCTGTGACCATGGGCTTTTCCAGGTCCCAGTAGCCTGACCCAGGTTCGGGGGGGTGATCTGGGAAGTGGCTTATTCCCACTGGCTGGCACAGTATTTCTTTTTTTGCCCTATTTCTTGTGAAATTGAGCTGGCAGGATGGTACCATCACTGACTCAAAGTGTGCGGACAGGGGCCCCGCACAGTCTGGGAGTGGCACTGACCACTCAGGAGGCTGGGAAGCCAGGCATGTGCAGCCACCAACCAGGCTGGGGCCTTAAGACATGGACCCAGGGGAAGTCTCTGGGGTGCCTCCTGCCCCTGTGGGTCCAGCCAGGTGTCTTCAGAATGGCCAGGGCTGTGGGCCAGCAGGTTGGCAATTGGGAGGAGTGGCTGGTTACACGGCGGAGCACACCTGGTACCCCCAAATCTCAGTCAAGCACCTCAGAGAGGAATGGCCACTGCTCAGCTCCCCAATCCCTAACAAGCCCCTCCCCCAGCCAACTCTCGCATCTTTGCAAATGTTTGTGTGTACCTGTGTGTACGTGTGTGTGTGTAGCTTGTCTGTCGGGGGGGGGGGGCTGGTGTCACCTATGGCCTGAGTGTAACTGTTATTCCCATCCTGTTGGCAGCTCGACCCTGTTGCCTGTAAGACTTGGAGGGACAAAATGGTAAGGCTCTTCCCCCTGCGTGCTCAGGGTGCTGGGTGGGGCGGGGGTTCTCAGCCTGTGCAGCCCAGGGCGTTCTAGCCCACCTGGGACCCTTTGGCCCCAACTCTGCCTCTCTTCACAGCACCAGATCTTAGATAATTCCATGGATGTTATGCTAAGTCAAATCGCGACACATAAACAGGTGGGTCCATGGGCCAGCAGGCTCCAGATCAGACATCCCCACCCCTAGGCTCTCCACAACGTGGGGGGTGGTTTCTTGATGACCATGATGAAGCTCAGCTTGGTCACCCCTGTGCTGGACAAAGCCTGCAGCCCAGCCCTCTCACTGCACCCCTGCAGGCAGACGAGTGCATGGGGGTGGGGGGTCCCACAGAACACTAACGGCGCAACATGATGACAGCCCCAGGCGCCTGGCTGGACCCGGTGCGGGATGTGGGGCTGAGGACGGGCTGAGAGCGAGGGGGCGGGGCCTGGAGCTGAGCCATTCCTTCCTAACAGGTCCGGTCCAGCATGGCAGAGCTGGAGGTAAGGTGTCCCCCCACCCCCACCACAAAGCTTAGTCCCCAGGACTTGGGCTCTCCAGGTTATTGGGTCTGGGCTCCTGGTCCCCTCGTGGCTCACCTGGACCCTTGGGAGGTGACAGCGGGAACTGCAATAGCCCTCCTCTCCCCAGGACAAGTTCACTGAGACCTCGCTTGAAGTCCTGGAAACTGATTACGGGACTGACGAGCCGGTGAGTTTGAGGTGCCCACCTTGGCCCCCTGGCCTCTCCCTCACCCCCTGCCCTCTCTCCTCTAGGTGTGGGCCCGGGTATGCCGGCCCTCCCCACCCCCAGGCAAAGGGCTGCCACTCGGACTTGCCCCAGCACACAGGGGCCAAACCCTGCTCTCCACCCAACCCAAGATTGAGCCCTGGTGGGCTGGGGGACATGCAGAAGCCGTCAGGGAAAGGGCAGATACAAGTGCCATGGCTGTGCCACAGACGGGAATTCGGGGGGGGGGGGCTCTGGGAAAAGTCCCTCTTGTCTGTGTCTGTGGGGCTGCCGGCTGGAAGCCAGCATCTGTGGCTTCTGTGTCCCAGACCCATGCGGAGGCTCAGAGCCCTTGGTGGGGTCAGGGCCTGGGCTGCACCTCCCGCCCCCCTGCCCTCCAGACCTCACACTGTCCCCCAATTTGGCAGGAGTCTCCTCTTCTAGGTCAAGAAATGAGAGTGGAACTTCGCCGCAGGGTGCAGAGGCCCTCTGTCCCGGAAGAGCCAGCAGCCCAGGGGCCCGAGGTGCTGCTGACCTTGTTCCAAGGGATGATGGACCGAATTCTGAATAGGTGGCAGGACGCGCTGTCCTGGATGAAGACGCAGCTGTCAGCCTGTGCCCAGAAGGTGGCCCTTCTCTTGACGGCCATCTGCAACATGTTGGAGGATTTCTGCTGCAGCCTGACCGGGCTCTTCCAGTTTTCCATCCAGGTCTAGGGAGCCCGGCCAGGCGGACTGAGGGGCATGCTGACGCACCTGAGTCCCCAGGTCTCAGACTGAATCTTCTCACATGGCCTTTGCCCCCCTGCTCACCCCAACCCCCTCCCTCGGCCTCTCCCTCTCCGCATCCCAACCACCAACACCCGCCCGCATCCCCCACCCCCCGCCCCGCTTCACCTCCCTGCTGCAGTCTCACCTGGCCTCTCGCCCTGAAGTCCACTTAAAAAGTCTGCTTACATGGAATTCAGTGCCTGCCTCGGGTCTTCTCTGACAGGCAGGCCCAGGTGGGGGTCTGGGGCAGGCGGGAGACTGGGGGCCCCACGGTGACAGGCAGAGGATGCGAGTCAGATGGACCTAGGCCGGACTTCCAGCTTTGGTTGAGCAAGGACAAGCCGCCTGACCTCTCTTGTCTACAACGGGATGTCGGTCACCACACAGTCAGTCACACAGTCAGTCGCAGGCCCCGAGGATTTCAGCTGGGTCTGTGCGTTGCCCATCGCAGCAGTTGCTCCAGGACACCCGCTCCTGGGGCAGCAGGGCCCTGGGGTGTGAGGGGGTTTTGGCCCCATGCGTTTCATCTCGTGACACCCCTTTCTGCCCTCAGCACTCCAGCTGGGCTGAGGCAGAGCAGAGGGGACTCAGCCCCACGTGCCCGGGTTGAAGGCAGAGGAGGGAGGAGGCCGTGGTCATACCCCTGGGCCGAGGCCTCACCCCCGCCTGCACCTGCGGACCTTGGGCCGCACTCAGGGGCTTGGGGGAGGGGCAGCACCTCTCACCATTTCTGAGGCCGCTGTTCATTCTTCTCCCACTTCCGGCCTCAGGCTGATGCACACAGCCCGGGGAGGAAACATGCCGACTGGGGCGGGGCGGGGCTTGTTGGAGGCTGTGCGAAGGGCTCGGCGGCCAGGAGGCCTCACTGAGGGCTTTTGGGCGGTCGGCGGTCAGTATGCCACTCCTTTCTCTGACCTCTGTGCACCATTGGAATGAGTTTTCTCGAACAACCCTCCCACGGGGCCAGCTGGAAGCCCAGCAGGGGAAACGGCTGGACAGTGACCTGACCTTAGCCTTTGGTGGGACCTTCTTGCTTGCAGCCCCTCCCCCAGCAGGCCTTGCAGAGCCCTGCTCTGCTCTCCTGGCCCTGCCCCCTTCCTGAGGAAGAAGGCGGCCCAATCTGCCAGCTCTGTTCTCAAAGCCCCAGAGGGTCCCCACTCTTTCTTCCTTCCCATCCTGGAGATCCCCCTGACGTCCCTTTGAGACCAGAAGACACATCTCTGGCCTGAACCCCTGGCTCTGAGGGGCTGCCTACTGCCAGGTCCTGACGCAGCCTTTCCTTGTCCTTGGCTGTGCGCTCGGAACTCCTCTCCACCACGTTCAAGTTCTTTCTACCTCTTCCCTGCGCCTCCCGAGTGACACCCCCACCCCCTGTCAAATCTCCACTCACCCCTTCCCTTATGGCCCCCACTCGCCTTCTTCTTACCTAGAAAACCTTCCCACTGTGCTGAGGTCACCAGGGGCTCTTGCAGCCCCACCACCCTGTTGAGGCCACTGTCACTGTGAGCCTGGAGAGCTGCAGTGGCTTCCTAGCTAGTGTTCCTGGCCTTGCCTCTCCAAGCCATTTCCAGCCAGTAGCCAAAGCCTAAATGACTTTATTATTAAAAACGAAATATCTCCCTACCTAAAAACCTCTCCCAGTCTTCCCACTGTAAACGACCCCTGGCCCTGGCCTGTCTGGTCCATGTCTCCTGGCCCCCGGCAGATCTGCCAAGCTCCTCCCTTTTCAGGGCCTTTGCACATGCAGTCCCCTCTGCCTGGGCCACCCTCCCCCATCCATCCTAGGCTGCCCCTCCCTTGTATCTGAGTCCTCAATAACCCCGCAGTCCCCGGCAGGCAGCAGGCACTCAGCACACAACGCCTCAAACGCTGTGGGCGCTCCAAACTACTCATCCTCTCTTCTGGAAATGTTCTTCTCTGGGGCCTTTCATGAGATGAATTTGTGGTGACTCTCTGCACCCCAAATCTTCCTCCCACCCTCCAAAGAGCTGGGCCTTCCTCAGGCTCGGAGCTTTTCTGCCCAACTGTGCTCAAGAGCCACCTCCCCTTTCTCCCAGACTTTGGGACAGAGCTCCCTCAGTTCTTGAGCACTGACGAATTTCGTCACTTTCAACATTTGTCAAGCAGCAGTTACATGTCAGGGTGGTGGTGGGGGGTGTGGAAATATTTAAGACACAATATTTTTGTCCTTGAATAGCCATAGACTAAAGCAGGAAGTGTGTGTGCTCAGGGACTGGGGGGCACTATTTTTCTTTCCTAGGATTTTACTATTAACAGAAGTCACATGATTTGAAATCTGAACACTGGGGGGGAGGGGGGGTGCGACCAAGACAGAGAGACAGGTCAAGGCAGCTGGTGGGCAGAACAGGAAGGCAGGGCACACATACCTGGTCAGCTCCAGAGTGGTGGCCAGCAGGTCCCCAGCAGACAGCCTGACTGGCCTACAGGCAGGTCTGGTTTATCTGTGAGCATTTGCAGCTTGAACTAGTTACCAACATTCTAGAAAAATCAGACCTTTCCCATAGTAATACAGAATCTAGAATTTTAAATTTTATTCCTTTTTTTTTTTTGAGACAGTCTCAATCTTTCACCCTGGGTAGAGTGCCATGATGTCATCATAGCTCACTGCAATCTCCAACTCCTGAGCTCAAGCCATCCTCCTGCTTCAGCCTCCTGAGTAGCTGGGACTACAGGAAGGCACCACCATGCTTGGCTAATCTTTTCTATTTTTGGTAGAGACGGGGGTCTCTCTCTCTTGCTCAGGCTAGTCTTGAACTCCTGACCTCAAAGTGATCCTCCCTTCTTGGCCTCCTAGAGTGCTAGGATTACAGGTGTGAACCCCGCCCACCTCCATTTTAATTAATTTAAACTTAAGAGGCACATGTGACTCTATCCTCGCACAGCACAGACTTAGGGGTAGACTGTCAGATGAAAGATTCCAGGGTCAGAATCCTTGAGCCACTGCAGGCTGTGACTGCCGGCACCCTCCCCTACCCACCCACTCTGGTTGGTGAGGCTCCTCCCCTCCCGCCTGCTCCCAGGCGAAACCCCTCCCCTCCCTGCTACAAAAGTTGCAGGAATGGAGGAGAAAGATGTCACCGTGCCACAGAAGGAAAGATGACAGCATTTTGGCAGACTCACAAAGACATAAAGAGGGACCACTTTCGAGAAGGCCATTTTACTTTGGGCATTTGGAACACATTGCTGAGGCCGGAAGCAACGTCTCGGACAGGGAAGCACAAAGGTGGACGTGTGGACGTGGAGGCAGAGAGAGGTGGGGCGTGCAGGGAAGGGCCGTCCCTGTGGGCCTCAGCTGCCGCGGGGAGGTGCGCGCAGGGTGAGGCCGGCAGAAACGCCGGCTAAGCTAGTAGAGCGTCTCGCGGGCGTGGGTTCGCAGGTGGCGCAGCAGGTGGGAGTTGCGGCTGAAGCTGCGGCCACACTGGGAGCAGGAGTAGGGCCTGGCGCCGGTGTGCACGAGCAGGTGGCGCAGCAGGTTGCAGTTGCGGCTGAAGCTCTTGCCGCACTCTGTGCACTCCTGGGCGGGCTCGGCCTGCTCCTGGCCCGGCTGCGCGTGGGTGGCCAGGTGCCGCTGCAGGTGGGCGTTGCGCCGGAAGCTGCGGCCGCATGTCGGGCAGCTGTAGGGCCGCTCGCCGGTGTGGCTGCGGCGGTGGCGGGCCAGGTTGGAGCTGTTGCGGAAGCGATGACCGCAGGTGTCGCAGGCGTGGGGCTTCTCCCCGGTGTGGATGCGCTGGTGGCGCGCCAGGTGGGCGCTCTGGCTGAAGCCCTCGCCACACTCGCTGCAGCGGCAGGGCTTCTCGCCGGTGTGGCTGCGCCGGTGGCGGGCCAGATCCTGCGTCTGGCTGAAGCTCTTGCCACACTGGGTGCAGTTGTGGGGCCGCGGGCCGCCGTGGGTCAGCAGGTGGCGGGCAAGGCCGGCCCGCCGCATGAAGCGCTTCCCGCACTGCGGGCAGGCGTAGGGCTTCTCGCCCGTGTGCACCCGCTGGTGGCTGACTAGCTGCGAGCTTTGGGTGAAGCTGCGGCCGCAGGCCTGGCACGAGAAGGGCCGCTCGCCCGTGTGCACGCGCCGGTGGGCCGCCAGGTGCTCGCTGCGCCGGAAGGCCTTGCTGCATTCGCTGCACGCGAATGGCCGACTTTTGGAGTCCGGGCGGAGGCGGTCCTTGTCCCTGGTGTGGATCCGAAGGTGGCGCTTGAGGCTGGAGCGGCGCTGGAAGGTCTGGCCACATTGGGAGCACAGAACGACGGCCAGCTGCGGCGCCTCCGTCACCTCGGTCTCGGTCTCGGTCTCGGGGGCGCAGGCGGGTGTCTGGTCCTGGGCGTGCGCCATCAGGTGCTGCACGAGGCTGGCGCGGCGCTGGAAGCCGCGGCCGCACTCGGCGCACAGGAAGGCGGGCTCGGAGGAGTGCGTCAGCAGGTGCTTGCTCAGGTGCGAGCTCTGGCGGAAGCGGTGGCTGCACAGGTGGCAGGCATGCGGCCGCTCGTCCGTGTGCGTGCGCATGTGCAGCTTGAGGATGGAGCTGCGGCCGAAGCTCTTCCCGCAGCTCAGGCACAGGAAGCAGCGCACGCCGGGGTGGGAGCGCAGCTGGTGCGCCTTGAGGCTGGCGAGCTCAGGGTAGCTCCCCCCGCACTCGGTGCATATGAACTGCGGCCCCGGGTCTGGCTCGGGGGCGCCCCCGGCCACTTTGACCTCCACAACCTGGATGCTGCCATGAGCGGTCCCTCCTCCACCAGTGTCGCTCGTGACCGAGCCCGGTCCGAGCGTCTGGGCGACAGGCTCGGCTGGGACCGCGGGACTGTCTGCCTGTGGCTCTGCAGGGACAGCCGCGGGCCAGGTAGTCCCTCTGGGCTCTTCTTGTTTAAACTCCTCCTTGTCTGGGGTTCTGCTTCCAAAGCCTGTAGAATAAGCAAAAACAGGCATGGTCCGGCCTATTTCAAAGGGCTTCTAGGAATCCCTGGAACCCAACTGACCTGGAAGTGGAAAGAAACCAGGATCCTGCACAGCTGGGGGAGGGGGGAGTAAGGATGCCCCTTTTTGGACCACCTATTATTTTTTTTTTCAGTAAAGCGCACATAACACAAAATTTACCACAATAACTATTTTTTTTTTCTTTTTGAGACAGAGTCTCGCTTTGTTGCCCAGGCTAGAGTGAGTGCCGTGGCGTCAGCCTAGCTCACAGCAACCTCAAACTCCTGGGCTCAAGCCATCCTGCTGCCTCAGCCTCCCAAGTAGCTGGGACTACAGGCATGTGCCACCATGCCCGGCTAATTTTTTCTATATATATTAGTTGGCCAATTAATTTCTTTCTATTTATAGTAGAGATAGGGTCTCGCTCTTGCTCAGGCTGGTCTCGAACTCCTGAGCTCAAACGATCCGCCCACCTCGGCCTCCCAGAGAGCTAGGATTACAGGCTTGAGCCACCGCGCCCGGCCCACAATAACTATTTTAAAGTGTGTAACTTGGGGCCCTTAAGTACACTTGCAGTGTTGGATGACCATCGTCACTATCTAGTACCAGAACTTTTTTGTCCCCCCAAATGGAAACTCCATACCCATTAGCAATCGTTTCCCCGACCACCAATTTAAAAAGTTTGCAACTGATGTTTACATGAGGCACAACAGACACCAGTGAACCTTAAAAATTCTCCACCACCCCCTGGGGTGGGTGTGCAACTTGAGGCACAGAAACGGGGTTCGGCGGTGGTACCCCAGGCAAGGGCTGCTTACCCCCGGGGCACGCGGGCCAGGCCTTACTCGCCGGCACATCCTCAAAGGTCAGGGACTCCTGTAACAAGAGCAGAGAGCCCCGGTGAGTGAGGGACAGGGCTGTGGGGCCCCAGGGGAAGGAAGTGACTTCCAGGATTATGCTAAGGGAGACCCTGTGCATCTGCTAACACGCAGTGTCAGGGAAGGTCCCGGCGAGGGGAACCAGCCCCGCTCACCAGCACGGCCACCAGCTCCTGATCTCGGGAACTCTCCTCCGGCCACGGCGAGGAGCCCTGGGGGGCCGGCAGCACTAGGGGGAAGGAAGCGCTGTTAGAAGGCAGCCCTGCCCACCGTGTGGCTGCAGGCACATGTGTTCGTCATCGAGGCCCCCTGAAGACACCTTGGCGCTCTCCCATCCCAGTCACCAGAGGCAGCCCCACTCCTTGCCCCACCCGGCCACCTGGCTCCCACCCGTGCACCCAGTCCTCCGCCTCCCAGGGCATGAGCTCCTCACTGCTTTCTTGCGGGGCCTGGAATGTCCCCTGGGGACTCAAGCTTGGCGTCTGCTTTGAACTTGGGGGGTGTCTCCACTGTCCCAGCTCGGCAGGCGTGGTGGGTCCTGGCTGCGGTGGGGGCAGTTCATTCGATGGACCCAGGATTAGAGGGTCTTCTGAGGGCACCTCCTTTTTGGGGCTGTGGCTGGGGACCTGGGAAGGGCTCCCCTGCTCCTCCAAGGTGATGTCAGCACGGGGATAATTCTTGCCACCATTAAAACTAAAATCCTGTTCGAAACACATCCATGTTAGGCAACACACAGGGGGGCAATCTGTGTCCTCCTGACCCCAAGGGGAAATGGGACAGAGAAGTGGGAGTCAGATAGGGAAGGAACCACCTGATGGTGGAAAGTGGAATATACAGAGACTTCTTGCTGGGGGGCCACGTCCCCGCACCCCCCACTGCCATCCAGCCTGCCACCCCCACACTCTCACCAGCGGCCCCGCATGGCCGGACTCCCTGCGGACGCCCTCCAGCAGCAGCACCACCTCCTCGCCGTCCCTGAGCTGCTGCCCCTGCAGGCGGCCCAGGAGGTGCGGGGGCAGCACGCTCAGGAACTGCTCCAGCACCAGCAGCTCCAGGATCTGATTCTTGGTGTGCAGAGCTGGCCGCAGCCAGTGGTGGCAGAGCTCCCGGAGCCGGCTCAGGGACGCCCGTGGCCCCATGTCCTCCTGATACTGGAAGCATCTGAAGAGCTGGTGCGCCACCTCGGGCCGCAGCCTGGTCTCTGGCCGCCTGGGATACTCCTGGCCAGCGGCGTCCTCCTCCTCCAGTTTGACCTCCCCACGCTGCTCCTGCTCCTGGGCAGCTGGGACTGGTTCTTCAAGCATCTTTCTCCCTGCAGCTGGCCCACTCCTGGGGCTCTCTCCTCCTCACCCACACACCTGTGGAGCTGGAGACCCCAGTTAGCATCTGCTGCAAGGAAGCCGGCCCCCACCAGGTCACTGATGGTAAAAGATGCCCAAGCGGACTCCGGAGGAATCGCTTCTCCCGCTGCTCACGGACAGCGGCCGCCGGGGCAGGACAGAGCCTGGTCTCAGGTTTACCAACAAACCAAAGGCAGAGAAACCTGAGAGTTCTGTATCATGGTCCCTACCCCAGTGAGCATCGCTGGGAGAGGAACACGCTGCCCTTCCCTCTTCCTGACACAGCCACGGGGAGCCCACAGTACCTTCAAGACAGATCCCAATCGAGATGTTTAATCTCGATCCAGTCCGGCCTTTAGACCCGACTTCCAGCTCATAGGGCCTGCCGAAGAATATGGAACCCGTCGAACAACCAACCAAAGACACAACTACACAAATCTCCAAGACAGGACGCTTGGGAAACCACTGGTCTGGGGCCCTGGGAGTCTGCCATGGTCCAGTGCCCACGTACGTAAAGAGCCGTCTCGCCCCAGTGGCTGAACTTTGGATCCTCATTTACTTATTTTTCTTTTTTTTTGAGACAGAGTCTCACTTTATTGCCCAGGCTAGAGTGAGTGCCGTGGCGTCAGCCTAGCTCACAGCAACCTCAAACTCCTGGGCTCAAGCCATCCTGCTGCCTCAGCCTCCCAAGTAGCTGGGACTACAGGCATGTGCCACCATGCCCGGCTAATTTTTTCTATATATATTAGTTGGCCAATTAATTTCTTTCTATTTATAGTAGAGATGGGGTCTCGCTCTTGCTCAGGCTGGTCTCGAACTCCTGAGCTCAAACGATCCGCCCACCTCGGCCTCCCAGAGAGGTAGGATTACAGGCGTGAGCCACCGCGCCCGGCCACTTATGTTTCTTAAAGGCTCTAAAAGACATTCTGGGGCCAGTTGGAAAACCTTGAGCATGGTTGGGCACTAGATGATACCAGAGCTGACTGCCGACTTCTGAGGTCCCTTCTAGTCCTGTGGCATGTAGCAGATGTCTGTGTTCTTAGAGGTGCTGCTGCACTTTCAAGTTCTCTGGATGTTTGAGAATTTTCAAAATCAAAAGTTGGTGGTGGCCGGGCTGGTGGCTCATGCCTGTAATCCTACCTCTGCTTGGGAGGCTGAGGCAGCAGGATTGCTTGAGCCCAGGAGTTTGAGGTTGCTGTGAGCTAAGCTGATGCCACAGCACTCACTCTAGCCTGGGCAACAAAGTGAGACTCTGTCTCAAAAAAAAAAAAAAAAGTGGTGGTGGTGGGGGGAAGTTCATGCCTGTGCCACCTCCTTGACCAGGCACCCCGACCCTCACTTCATGGCTCCAGGGGCGGCTCCCAGAGACCAAGGCCAAGTGCCGATCAGCTGGGCAGAGCAGGGCCAAGCTCCCCCTGGTGCTCCAGTCCCCCCTTCCACAGTCCCAGCCCAGAGGCTGAGAGTGGGGTGAGCCCAGGGAGCCAATATGGGGCAGTCCAACCCCAGCATGGAGCAGGGCAGGGCCGGCTGGAAAGTGGGTGTTCACGGAAAGAGAACAGAGGTTTCTGGAGAGCTGAGGGGAGGTTGATCTGGCCTGGGTGGTTGGGTCCCCTGATGGGAGACTGTAGACTGCAGCTTGCAGAGTTTTGTGACAGGTGAGTCCCTAAGGCAGACCCTTGGCCTCGCTCAGCCCAACAGCCTCTGCTGGACATGGCCTTGGGAGCCAGTGCTTGGGAGGGAAAAGCAGTCATTTCTCTTCCCATCCTCAATTTCCTAAAAAAAAAAAAAATTCTGGGAAGTTGAATCCAATCTCTCTCCCCCACTGCAAGACCTCATAGTAATGGTCCCTAAAAAAAAATTTTTTTTTTAAATTCTGGACTCTCCCTCATTTATTCCATCACCTCTGTGGGGAGTCCAGCCCAACCAGAGTCCCGGTAGCAGTAAAAAGTTATTGTTTCTATCTGGCCACCAGAGGGCGCTGGTTCCACGGGACCAGCGCCCTCCTTCTACCTGCTCTCAAGTACCTCCTTGTACCTGATCCCAAGTACCTCCTTCCACTTGCTCCCACCCGGGCAGGGCTCCCCGCTTGTCTAGGCAGCCCAGCGCTACCAAGGGGAACCTCCCAAAATTCAGCCTTACTGGCAGGGGACTCAATTCAGCCCGGCTCAAGGCTTATGCTTTTCTGAACATGCAAATTTCAGACAGGGATCGTTTTATAGACATGGAGACCCAGGCTCCACCCCCAACCTCTGTTCCCCATCAGAGCTGCAAAGGAGCCTCCCCAAGTCCACCCACCCTCCATGCCCAGTGGGCACCGCAGGCGGGGTAAGGGAAGAAAGCCCAGGCACCACTTCCCACCAACCTAAATGGCACAGGGCAGTGGACGGACGCACAGGAGGCATGCATAGGTGCTACCTATTACTGTTTTCACTGTCACTGATTACAACACCAGTGACCACAGCTCACGGTGACTGACAGTAGTGTTGGGCCCATCACTGACACGTTTTACAGCTGAGGCCACTGAGCTGAGGCCCAGAGGTGCAGACACTTGCCCGAGAAGGTAACCCAGCCTTGGGCAACTTCCCCCTGGTGGAGGGGCCAGGGAGAAGACAGCCTAGTGGAGAACTTTGGACAGTTCTTTGATCCCCCTTAATTTGGGCCCCAGGGTCTCTGAACCTCCTTCTCAGGTGTGGGGTGTGGTGAGTGAGGCGGGGTGCCGAGCATGGTGAAGAATGCAGGCCTGTAAGCCTGGCTCAGAGAAGGACAGGGACAAGCTCCTGACCACCTGCCCAGCCTCCCCCAACTCCCCTCCCTCCCCCCTCCAGCTCCCCTGCACCTCCGGCAGCCCTTCAGACCTGGACTCCGTCCCGCACTTGGGCATCTGCAGCCCACCCCCACCCTGCCCCCGCCCCGTGGGGCTGTCGCCCAGCCTCCTCCCACCACTGGAGCCTCCCTTCTGGGACCCCACAGCACAACACCTCCCAGTCTCTCCAGGCCAGGGTGACGCTGGGCTCCAATCAGAGTTGAGTGGATTCCTCCCTGTGACCAGGGGGCAGGAACCCTGTCAAGGTCTGTGAGTGTTAATGCGGCAAACCTCAATGTTGGTTAGGAGAAATAACAAATGGCAACAATCGTGGCCACCTCTAAGTTGTAAAAATTAAGTGATGCCTAGAACAACGTCCAGGGCAGAAAAGGTCTTTGATAAATGTTCAAGAAAATGGGGTTTTGTTTCCCTGGTTCTTAGTAATGTGTAAAATACCCAGTCAGTCCGTAGGAGTGGCGGGCAGGTCCCAGGTGCGTGTCCGCCCGTGCTGCCCTTGGGCCCGCTCCGTCATGCTCGCGCCCGCGCTAAGCCATCATTTCTCCCTGTGATCAGGGCAAGGACCAAGCTCAAGGACGACGGCCAACTCGCTCAAGGTCACACCAGGTGTACCGGAGATCGATTCTAAGGTGAGAGTGTGGGTCTAGGCCTTTGTGGAAAAGCTCTGAAACAGAAAGCGGCCTGGTTTCCCCTGCCCAGGGCCGCTTTCCTAGCCTTAGCCAAATTGTCACAGCATAGGCCATAAAAAATAAGAGGGTTCCAAATTCCAGCCTTCAGGCCTAGCCACACCAGGAGGCCGGAACCTCCAGGTGAGGTCTCTGCAAAAGGTTTTTGAAAGGTGGAATTTGAAGCAAGTAGGCTCCAGAGCGCCTCTCCCTCCCCCCGTCTCCGGGACAAAAGCCCTGTGAATATGCGCATCCGTGGGGGCGGGCAGGGCTGAGCGGCTGGGGGAGGCTCGGCACCACCGTCCAACGTTTGACCAGCGAATGGTGGAGCCTGGGCAGTGGACTGGCACGGGCTGGACCAGCTGGGGTGGAGGTGCAGCCACGGGACCCACCCAGACCCCGAGAGAGCACAGAGCTGGGAGGGGGCAAAAGATGGGGTCCTCTGCGGGGAATACTCCCTCCACCCCGGAAACAGTCAGCAGGTGCCGGGTTCGCTCGTTTTTGTTGCTGGGCTCTGCCCCCAGTGCTGGGCTGAGTGGACAAGGCCAGTCAGTCCCCAGCCGGGCACACGTGGAGCCTGCCTCCTTCTTCAATGCCACAGGAAGTCCTGTGCCCCCCCGCCCGTGCCCGCACCTCCATAGGTCCGCTGAGCTGGCTGGCGCTCCCCAGAACAGACCCCTCTGCATCCTCCCAAGACTTCCCTCCAGCCCCCACCCCTCCCCCAAGGCCCGGAGCCTGCCTGCCCCCCACAAGCTGCTGCGAGCCCCTAGCGCCTGTCCTGGCCGCGGCACCCCAGGCCTCCCTCCAACTCACCACTCGGGGTCCCCACACAGAGGCAGAGCTGCTGGGGGATTCTCTGAGGACGCAGGGCCAGAGCCGGCCTTGGCCAGCCTGGGGAAGGACTCCGGGAAAATGGAACAGGAAGTTCCCTGCACCAGTCCCATCCAGGTGATGAGGGGCTTCCTAGAGTTAACCCTTGACCTCCCAGTTTGGGAGCGGGGTGGGGAGAGGGCGGGGCCAGAGAAATAAAGACAAAGTGGCGAATCCAGATTCCAACCCCAGCGTGCAGAGGTTAGGGTATAACCACCCCTCCAAGCCAAAACTAACTCCCTCCACATCAGGCCTTGTGCCCCCCAAGGGTCTGGCAATCTGTACCTTTTTTGGGGGCGACAAAAGCTGCCATTTAAAAATGCCCACTGAATGCCAGTGTGGGGCTCTTTGCTAGGCTTTTCATTCATGGGACGACTCCTTGCCCGGGGTCTGCTGTGTGCCAGGCACTGTTGCAGGTCTGAGGACAGCGGTAAACTCCAGCAAGGATGCCCTTGCCCTAGGGAGTTACATTCCAGGCCACAGGAGCAAACAGTGCAGGCGCTAAGAGGACAATGAAACCGGGAAGGTGTGCTGGGGCTCCCTGGGAAGAGAGGGTGCTCGATCTGCACCAGAGTCCGCCCAACAGTCCAACCTTACCAACGATGTGGCAGTGGCTCTCCACCAAGGGAAGTGACCTCACCAGCGGAGTTTCAGCCCAGCTCTAAAGCCAAAGTCGAGCCCCTCCCTGGGCTCCAGGGTACCTCCTTGGATCATGTCCTTGGCTGGCCGCATCTCCCTACAGCCCTACCTGTCCTGGGGAACCGAGCCACCTGCTAGGTGACCAGGTGCTTGGGGCTGGCTGCCCCTTGGCCTAGACCCCTCCGTCTGCCAGGGGCTAGGCCCTGCCTCGCTCTGGCTCCTCGGATGGGTCTTTGTTTTCTTGTGCTTAGCCGCTCCTGAGCTCATCCTGTCCCAGATTTATTTATTTATTTGTTTAGGAACAGTTTCGCTCTGTCACCCAGGCTGGAGTGCAGTGGCGGGATCACAGCTCACTGTAACCTTGAACTCCTGGGCTCAAGCAGTCCTCCTGCCTCAGTCTCCCAAAGTGCTGGGATTACAGGCGTGCCCACCGCTTGTCCCTTTATTTCTTAGTCATCCGGTGTTGTTGGCCTCACTGGGCCCCAGCTCCCTGCAAACAGTGGTCTGCCTCCTGGCTCTGCTCTGCGTCCTCCGCTCCTAGCCCCGCGCCTGACACACGTCGGGACCAGGAAAAGGCGGAGGAGCAGCCGGGCAGGCCCAGGGTCCCCCGGGGTTTGCGCCTGGCCGGGCTGCTCCCTGGGCACGGCTGGGCTGGGACTGCCGCCGCCGCGGCTCCCCGCCGGGCCCAGGAAACCCCGCCCCAGGGAGGTCGGCCCGAGGGGCGTGGCCGCGCGGGAGGGCCGGGCGCGAGCGTGCGGGGCTGGGCCGCCGTCCCGCGGCCCGTTCTGCGGGGCTCCCCGGCCTGGGGAAGGGGCCTGTCACTCAGGGCGGGAGGAGGGGTGACGCCACCCGTCTTTGAGAAGGGAGGGAGCAGGAGGAGGTCTGTGCAGAGACGGGAGTGGAGGGGGCCCCCTCGCTCCTGCGGCCCCATCCCTGCTCCAGGCCGAGCTCGCCCGCGCGCGCGATGGTACTCCAAGGCTAGGTTGGACCGCACCCCCGACTAGCGACCCGACGGCTGTGGCCTCGGGGGACGAGGTTGTGTGCCTGAGCCTGGGAGCTGGGGCAGCTGGACCGCCAGCAGCGGGCCCAGTATGGGGACACGACGCGGGACGGGCACAGGGCCCCGTGAGTAACGGTCTGGCCTGGCGCGGCTGGAGTCGAGCGCCTGGGAGAGCTGGCTGGGGGCGCAGCGGAAAGGTTCAAGGTTAGCTGCAAACATAGACTTCCAGGGCTGGCGTGTCACCTTTCCTGGAAATATGCCAGAATGGCAGAGACCAGACCAGCTTGACCTAACCACCAAAAATAGCATTCAGGCAGAAAGGCAGGACCCTGGAGGGAGAGGAGACCCACGCGAGCTGTTGGCCTCCTTCCTTCCTAAACCTCCGCCTAGTGTGGGCTTCAGCTGACATGATGCTCCTGGCCCCTGCGTGCAGGTACCGTTCCTTCAGCCATTCATTCCAGAGATACCTGCTTTCCTCACCCGTGTGTGGCACTGTCCCTGACTCCCAGTGCAGTACTGAGTGGAGCAGACATGTGCTGCCCAGTGAGGCTCACTGGTCTGGGCTGGACAGATAAGCACACCTGGGATTCCTTCTGACTTTTATTAATTCAAGTTACTTTGCAGGACAAAGAGCTTAATGAGCACTAAAGTCCCTTCGAATTCTTCCTGGTCTTTCACAAAACACTCTCCTGCCCCAGGGCTGCCCTCTTGCAAATGCTTGCAAAGGCCCTAGGTTGTCCTATCCCTTTTGCTGAGCGGCAAACAAGCCCCCAAAGCGGAGACTTTTCATGTAAATCTACATATTTGGGGCATATTTCAATATCTCCTGAAATTATCTTCAAAACGCACACTTAAATTGTTCTAATTGTTACCTTAGATATTTTTTGGAAGTAGTGTCTTTATTTATTTATTTGTTGAGACAGTCTCACTCTGTTCCCTGGGCTAGAGTGCCGTGGCGTCAGCCTAGCTCACAGCAACCTCAAACTCCTGGGCTCAAGCAATCCTCCTGCCTCAGCCTCCCGAGTAGCTGGGACTACAGGCATGCGCCACCATGCCTAGCTAATTTTTTCTATATATTTTAGTTGGCCAATTAATTTCTTTCTATTTATAGTAGAGACAGGATCTCGCTCTTGCTCAGGCTGGTTTCAAACTCCTGACCTTGAGCAATCCTCCTGCCTCAGCCTCCCAGAGTGCTAGGATTACAGGTGTGAGCCACCACGCCTAGCAGAAGTAATGTCTTTAAAGAAAACAACCACCCAACTCATTTATTTATTTATTTATTTTTTTGAGACAGAGTCTCACTTTGTTGCCTGGGCTAGAGTGAGTGCCGTGGCATCAGATTAGCTCACAGCAACCTCAAACTCCTGGGCTCAAGCAATCCTCCTGCCTCAGCCTCCCGAGTAGCTGGGACTACAGGCATGCGCCACCATGCCTGGCTAATTTTTTCTATATATATTAGTTGGCCAATTAATTTCTTTCTATTTATAGTAGAGACGGGGTCTCACTTTTGCTCAGGCTGGTTTCGAACTCCTGACTTCGAGCAATCCGCCCGCCTCGGCCTCCCAGAGTGCTAGGATTACAGGTGTGAGCCACCACGCCCGGCCTCATTTATTTATTAAATGCTAAAAATGTTAAAGTT
>VSMD01022726.1:0-50035 GCA_008750895.1 Mirza zaza
GAGAGCATAAGTGAGAAAGGCAGATTTTGATGGATGCAGGAGAAGAGCAAGTCTCAGCCAGCAAACTGCTAGGAGTGACTCAGGTGTCTAAAGGGCAACTGGGTAGTTGCGAATTTGTAGGGAAGCCTGCAGAAAAGGGAAAAGGTGAGAAAAAGGGAATACTGGAAATTCCTGAGGATAGACTTCTCCAATTTCATCATTTTACCAATGGCCTAACCAGGTAACCAAAGTCAACCTACCCTAGCACTTCATTAAAGTTGCAACAAGTCAGGAGGCCGCAGTCTTTTGGGAAAATGAGTGAAACAGAGAAGGCACAAAGTGTGAAGCCTACCCAGTTTACAGGGGTGGGGGCAGGGCAGGTGGCAGGTGTGGGGACACCAGGAATGCTAAATTCATGCTCTGCTTTGCAAAAAGAAAATTGTCCCCCACCCCCTGCAAATGCCAACAGCAACCCCACTGAGAAATAGGAGGAGGAAGTTTGAAATTATTTTGCTTTTACAAATCTTGATGGCTGAGGTTTGGCATTTCCTTTTTGTTAGGGTAAGAGAGGAGCGTTTCTTTAACACAAACTAGTAGAATTTGAAAAGTTGGGGGTTTTTCAAGTCAAAGTATTTTTTTGACTCTCTTTGGTGTGAAAAGAGAAAGATTCTAATAATGACATTTTGTGCCAGGAATCATTAGACCAAAGTATCTGCCTGAAGCAAAATTTTATGGCCGAGTTATAAACCTGCAAACAGAACCTTAACTATTTTGATAGAAGCTGACTGTAGTAATAAAAATGAATTTGTTAAATAAAATATGTTTATAATTCACTGGGCTCGGAATCAGGTAGGTGGGAAGAAACCTCCAGTGAGTTGTTATGATTTTGCAAAATAGTCAAAAGGAGCAGTTCACTCCGTAGGCAGGTAGAGGAGAGCATGCCCTATTGTCATTACTACAGTGTGTGATTTTATTTATTCATGGGGTGCCAGGGATGTGTAGCCCTCTTGAGCCGCTAAAACACAGTGGACAAAAGCAAGAAAATGAAATAAAATCCTGGCCTTAAAGAGACTGCAATTGAAATGTGTGAGCAAGTCCAGTTTGGCTGATGACAAGAAACATTGGGAGAACATTAATGCAACGAGCTTTTGCAGATCCTAGCGGGTTTTAGCAACAATTTTGAAGGAGGAGAGGAAGCAGAGGATATAGATCCAATGGAAGTTGTTCTGCGCAGCCAAGGCAATGTGAAAGAAAACAAGCTCAGCCAGGAAGTAACAACCTCAGTGGGGTGTAGAGACTAGAACTAAACAAAGGAAGGAACAAGGCTTAATATCGCAGAGCACAGAATTCAGACATTCTTTTACTATAGGAAAAATAGCTAGTGTAGAAGAAAAGCTAGCTCTGGTTTTTCCCACAAATGCGTGGCCAAAATAATCACCATCAGTAAGTGAGATAATGAGGCTCAAACTCAGAAAGGGCGCACTCAGAAAGGGCGCAGAAAAGAGAAGCAAAACCTAGGCAAGTTTGTGTCCCCAAACAAGCCCAGATGTTTCTAGTTTCAGCATGTTTTAACATCAAAGCAGGTATAAAAACTGAAAGAGAGAAGTTTAGGGGCTGAAGGTGTCTCCCTCAAACTCATATTTTGAAGCCCTAACCCCCAGTGCCTCACCATGTGACTGGATTTGGAACAGGGCCTTCGAATCAGTGATTAAGCTAAAATGAAGTTTTTAGGGCAATCCAGTCTCAGTGGCGCCCTGATAAGTAAAGGAGATTAGGTCACACATGGGACAGGAGGGACGCATGCACACAGGTGAGGACACAGCCAGAAGGCAGCCATCTGCAAGCCAAAGAAAGAGGCCTCAGGAGAAACCAACCCTGCTGACACCTTGATCTCAGACTTTCAGCCTTAAGAACATTGAGAAAATAAAATTTTGTTGGTTAAGTCACCCAGTCTGTGGTATTTTTTTAATGGCCGTTCTAGCAAACTGAGAGAGACTGAGAGAGAAAGTTAAAAATGCCAAAAAAAAAAAAAAAAAAAGGCAGCTCACATAATGAGGGCTTAAAATTGACACAGAATAGAGTTCTATGACTTTAGAAATCTTCATTTTATAGAAGAGAGAACTGAAAGCCAAACTGTGCAAAGTCACGATCAGTCATTTACAACACTGACTTTAGAAGTCAGGTCTGAAAGTGAGTCCCATGCTCTCTTTTCAGTCACCCAGCACCAGTGTGGCCTTGAGGGGGCAGGGATGACTGCTGCCTCCACTCTGGGTCTCCTCCACTCATCCCCCTGCTGTGACAAGAGCAGTCTTTCTAAAATCCAAATATCGTCTTGAAACTCTCTCACCCACTACCTCAACAGCCATCCTTCGCCCTGAAGTTCAAGTTCAGACTCCTCCGCAGACCTACTCCTCTATCCAGAAGTCATTATTTCAGGTACCCAAGCTGGGCTGTGCTGCCTCTTTTATCCAGACTTTTTGGGCCCCCCTTCTGTCTGGAACATTCCCCGCCCTCCGTCATCCCACCCCCCTCAGCCCCCCACCCCACTCTTAGGATGGTGAACTCCTATTCATTTTCCATGTCTTTCAGGCTTCTGCAGAGATCACTCCTTCCATGAGCCTTAACTCTGGATTAGCCGCCCTTTCTAAATTCTCCCTGAGTTTCCCCCCTTTGACTGCTCGTCATACACTATAGCTGAGACTACACTAGACAGGCTGGCTAAGAGCAAACCCAGGTTTGTCTCAGGCTTAATAAATATAAGTTGAGAGAACTGTGTGTTATGTATGCTTTGGAGAGGTTACATTTGCACTGCCTCCAGTTTCAGACATTTGTTAAGGTGACTAGCCCACTGTATCCTGGAGATACTTAATAAATACCAGTTGAATGAATGAAAAAACAAGTTATCACAATATGGACTAGCAGGGGTGGGGGTGGGAGGATGCTGCAGTGTATTGTAGCTGCCTCACACTTCACCCAAAAAACTGTGAGGCCACAGAGGATCCCCGAAGGTCGTCTAGGAGATGGGCCTGCTGAAAAGGGGGCTGAAAACTCTGAGGGCAACAACGTGGGAGACAAACGCAGCCTCTGGAGCAGGTTTCTGTAGGGCTGGTCCAGCCCCGCGTATCAGGGTGGCTGACGGCATGCTCTGGAGGCTCAGGCAGAGGGAGCAGCAGCAAAACCTGTCTTTCACGGAGCAGGCTTCAAATGTAGCCAGAGCACTGAGGCACTGAGAAGTTAGGTGACCTGCTGACATTCACAAGGCCAGCATGGGAGTGTGGAAATTGGGACTTGAACCCAGAGAGTGCGGCTCCAGAGTCCGAGCTCCTGACTGTGATGGTAGATGGTAGGGTGGATTTCCTAAATTCTCCCTGCTGGTGAGAAATAGTGGCTGAGGGTCCTAGACTCAGACTCCCGATTGGAGCCCTTGAGTTCTCGCTCTGCCTTCTTCATTGGAACGTTGGCGAAGTCCAGCAGGCCCTTTCGGAAGAAAATATTTTTCTCTCGGCAGGCCTGGATTCCTACCGGTGGAATGTCACCCGTCAGATTAGGCAGGTGGCAAATTTAAGCAATTAGTGAAAATCAGGACTCACAGTCTTGAGAATAATTAATGTTGTCTTCTAATCTCTTTTCTCCGGGGGAAACTTTGCATATTGCTTAAAAGAAATGTCATCTACGCCTCACTGTTTCCAGAACCTGACTGTGAATAGCAGCACTTTTTCTTCAGAGCTCTACAAAAGCATCGTTTAAAGGGTCTGTCCCTCAATTACCAGCCAAGTCCACACGTTTCCCTGCAGAGATGACACCAGCTTGGCCGCTGGGATGGCAGAACTGCCAGGAATGGTCAGCTGTGTGATTGCAAAGTGACAGGAGGCCTCTGTGCCCCGCTGCCCCGTGGTTCCCCCATTGCCAGCTGACACCTACAGCTCAGACGCCTGGAGGAAACAAAGGGCTTCCCAGAAACGCATGGCGTGGCATGCCACGAAGGGTGGGAAGACCTTCACAGATGAAGAGGGACAGAGATTGCACAAAGAGGAAACAGCAAGAGCAAAGGAAAAGAGGTCATAGTGCTGGAAACGGACAGGGAAGAGACAATTTGCTGTAGTGTTGGGTTTTCCAAGTTGAGAGTAGGAGAAAAAAAGCTGCAAAGGGAAGCTGTAGCTATTTTGTGTTGAACCTTTAAAACTAGCCAAAAAGATGGGTATAAATTTGGAAGGCATTAGAGAGCTACTGAGAGTTTTTGAGGAGAGACGCAACAGGGTGTCATCGTCTCAGAGCTGGAAGGCAACTTAGAGATGGTCCCGGCCCTATTTTACTGTTAAGGAAACAGAGAAGAGAGAGGCCTTGGCCAAGGCACACCCAGAGCCAGGAGCCAGGGCCCTTGACCATGGGCTGATGCTCTCTACCAGCCTTCTCGTCTTAGCCGGTCCTGTAGTCTCATCTGATTGCGTGGTGTCCAAGTGGTTTAGCCAGGGTGACTTTCTGTTTGTTTGGTTTTGTGTTGTTTTTTTCTTTTTTAATTATACTCCTCCCTCCACTCATACTTCTTGAAAGGGGCTTCTTCCCATATTTAGAGGCAACAAGAAAACTACCATGTCTTAGGTGCTTAGCATGTCCCAAACTCTGAGCTAAATGCCTTACATACATGTTCTCATTTAATCCTCACTGCATCCCTATCATGTATTATTATCTACTTAATAATTGGTCAAGCACTTTGCCAAAGATCTCACCGCCTGAAGATGTGAAGCTAGGATTCCACCCTTGTTTTTCTTTCTCCCCAAACCAAATTCCTTTCACTACGCCAAACACATGTCCCACCTTGGTAGTGGTGATGCCCAGATTCCTTGAAACCCCCTGAAATCAAAATAGGAAGACATAACTCTGTTTCCTGTAGTTGAATGCCAGTTGTCCCATCTCCAGTCAGAGTGGCCGTGGTGGAGCACTGACTCACACTGGATCCACACACCGCGCCCTCACCACGTCCCTGCCAGCACCGCCCATGATGTGAGTCCTACTCTGGTCAGCACAAGCTGCAAAATTGCTGTGCTTTTTCCAGATACAATTTGCCTCTCTTACTTCTAGAAATTTCATTATATGTGCATTTTTAATTTGAGGGAAATCAATGACACATGCTGGGCCAAACAAGAAAATTGGAAGGAGGGTGGAAGGGAAGGAGAGACAGAGAGAGAATGAGATTTCTTTCCACCATTCTACTCAGTGGTCGTGCATCTTAATGTGGGACTGAGAGGGAAGGTAGAAAGTTGCCATCCAGCAGGCAGTTTGGGTCCTGGAGTGCTTTTCATAGTGACAGTGTATCACTACATCGAGCTAATTTCAGCATTTAAAAATATCCTTTTCATACAATATAACCCCTACATTCAAGCCAATTTCAACTAATATAGAAGAAAGAAGTGGGCTGTTCCAAAGCTGGAAGAAAAATTGGTTGTGTTTAATATTAATATATATATGATATGGTACCTTCCTAAAGAATTTTCAAGGGTGATGTGTGCTATGTGACAAATTTGCTTTGCATTCTGCCTTTAAACCTAACTTCCAGTAAGATGTGAGTCCGTGCTATGTTCAAATGATTATGGAAAAATCCTGTTTCTGCTTCTCTCGTCCCTCCATATAATCTCTCACTTTTCGCTCTCAAAGTCCAAAAGTCCAAGGTGTCTACTGTGGTAGAAAAGTGGGGGTTGATGAAAGGGCTGGCCAGGGTTAAGCATACATGGGGGGTTTGATGGGAATGTGGAGGGAACACCAATTAAGTACCATTCTTCATTTATTCTACCAGCATTTTTTGAGCACCTATTTACGAACCAGATTCTGTGCTAGAAACTAGGTGTAAAGTTGTGACTGACTAAAGGACTTTGTAAGTTTTATTATAGAAGGAAACACAAAGTAATTGTTTCCTCTATCTCATGTCATGGCTGCCACAGACTCTCATCATGCAATTGAAATCACTTCAATCTCAGGTACTTTAAAACTGTTGGAGATATTACTCAAAAACATGAAGCTTGCTCTATGGTTTTATAAGTGCCATCCTAAATAACTTAGTGTTGAGATAGCTTTAGAAAAAGGAGCAAACTCTTGCATTCTTCACGTGTTCATTTGTTATGAGCTGAACGTTTGTGTCCTCCCAAAATTCATATATTGAATCTCTAACCTCCATGCGACAGTATTTGGAGATGAGGTCTTTGGGAGGTAATCAGCTTTAGATGAGGTGATGAGGGTGATGAGATTAGTGCCCTTATGAGAAGAAGAGGCCCAAGTGCACTCATGTCCTCTCCACACATGTACACACACACACACACACACACACACACACGCACACGCACACACACGCACACGCACAGTGAGAAGATAGCCATCTGCAAGCAGCAAGAGAGCCCTCACTAGGAACCAAATCTGCTGGCACTTTTATGCTGGACTTTCCAGCCGCCGTAACTGTGAAAAAAAGATGTTGTTTAAGCCACTCATCTACAATATTTTGTTATAGCAGCAGCTGACCAAGACTTCACTGAATTACGGTTCTTCCAAAATCTTATGTACCGGGGCCCCTGGTGGAGATTGGATTTCAAATTGGTTTTTTTTTTTTTTTTTTTTTGAGACAGAGTCTCACTCTGTTGCCCAGGCTAGAGTGAGTGCCGTGGCGTCAGCCTAGCTCACAGCAACCTCAAACTCCTGGGCTCAAGCAATCCTGCTGCCTCAGCCTCCCAAGTAGCTGGGACTACAGGCATGTGCCACCATGCCCGGCTAATTTTTTCTATATATATATTTTAGTTGGCCAACTAATTTCTTTCTATTTATAGTAGAGATGGGGTCTCGCTCTTGCTCAGGCTGTTCTCGAACTCCTGAGCTCAAACGATCTGCCCACCTCGGCCTCCCAGAGAGCTAGGATTACAGGCGTGAGCCACCACGCCTGGCCATATTTCAAATTGTTGATGCTGGAAACAGACGTCTGAAGGGTTCTAAGCTGGCTTTGCGGGTGGAAATTGCAATTTGTCTTTAGACAAAATGATACTCTGACAAGAACCACCTGGATGGTCTGTGGAGCCGGATTCTCTAGAAAGGGGAACATTGGTGATGTGCAAACTCACATCCCCAATCTCTCTGCTGAAATTCTTTCCCTGATTTCTGGCTCTTAACTTCTTCCCTGTTTTCTCCAACTCCTATTATAGGCTGGATGTGAGTGGTCAGCTACAAGTCACAAAGGAGTTTTGTCCACCTCCCATGCAAGTCCTCTTTGAGTGGTGCATCACCTTCCTTTGGAAGATTGGAGTAAATTTTATTTTGACTTATTATAGACTCACAAGACTCTAAAAAATAGTACAGTGAAGTGCTATCTATCACCCAGCTACCTCTAATGGTAGGCTATTACTATAGTAAGGGAATAAAACAAGGAAATTAATACTATTAGCATAAGTTTCTAGACTACAGATTGGGTCCTCTTTTAACATTTTGTTTCAGCTCAAATATTTGGGACTAAGACAGTTTGGTTAGGGCCCCCAGCTCATCTTGAGCCTGATGAGAGGAAGGAGCTTCCAAGGCCTGGGCAAGTCAGCAGAGATCTGCCACAGAGGCCACGGGACAGCATGAAGGACTCGGGCACTGAGGACGGACACCGGACACTGTGAGCCTGCACAGCCGCAGAGCAGACAGGGCATCTCTGCAGTGACATTGGGCCTCCACTTCAGACCTCCACCGCAAAGGAATTTTGAGACAACTACAATTGTGGCCTCTTCTCTCCTCAAAAAAGCACATCTGAATCTTCTTTAGGGACATGAAGAACGTAGCAATTTACCAGAAGATGGACACAAATAAACCTCTCTGGGGGTTCTCTGATAAGCCCTGGGAAGTGGGAGGTGTAACAAAACGAAGCATCTTTTGAAATCAGTATAACTAAAGTACACACTCTGCCCTGAGGTCCCCAGCCCCCTCTCTCCACTAGGACATCAGAAATCTGAACTCCAGGCTTACACACAGCTTCTCCATTTCCTCCTCTTTCACCCACGCATGAAATTAGATGATTTCTCCTTGCTAGAGAAAACTGCTCAGCCCTAGAGAAAAGATGTATACTTGCTGGCAGTTTGATGCCTCCAACAAGTACCTGGATATCCACCTTGTCATCCTGGAAATGCTACCTCTTTGTGAGCACCACATTCACAGCCAGGACTTCTGACCATCTTTTTAGTCCCACATTTTTGAATGTGCACAGATATCCAAGGACCTTTGCTATTTGAGGAAAGCTTCTGACGTGAAAGATAGAGCCTAAAACAACCACTTTCTTTTCATGAGAAAGTCAAGGTGGGCAGAAAAGGAAAGTTCACAAAAGCTGTAATTAATATCTTTGGGGCAAAAAGATAGCATATCCATGAAATAAAACAGAATACCTCAAAGCCTGAGAATATGAAAGAGTTTTAGGAAATTAAAAATGTTATGGTAGAAATTAAAAATCCATAGGTGGATTGGAAACCAAAGTTGAGAAAATCTTTAAAAAACAGTACTAAAATGTCAGGAGATGGGAAATAAGACAGGATAAGAAAATTAAATCAATTCAATTCAGTCCAAAATTCCCCACATCACTCTCTAGTCCCAGACCCTCCATTGGCTTCCCCTTTTACAGAAAAGCCAAACTCTGTACTCACTATGTCCCACATGAGCTGGTGGCCATCACCTCTGCGATCTCATCTGGCGACTCTGACCGCCCTCTACCCCCAATTCAACCTCATTCAAGATGTTCCAGTTAGGCATTCTCCCACCTAGAGGTATTTGCAACTTACTGTTTCCTCTGCCTGGAATATACTTCTAGTAGCCAGAAGAAGGTCCTTGGGAACCTGCAATTCTGCTGCAAGAAGACCATCAAAATTGAACACGCCAGACTGACAACCCCGCTGGAGAACCATACGTGTAGTCACCTGGGTGTGGACTCCATCTCTCAGGGCCAGATGCTTCTGAATGTTTTACCTGGAATGAAAAAGTAAGCTACAATCAAGAGGACAAAATATTCAACCAAAACTGAGATTAAAATCAGACTCTGAGTAGATGACAAAGAGCCCTCTCTTTCCTGTTTTGCCATCTTGTTCTTTAACATTGTATCTTTAGAAACCATTAGGCATGATACTTGCCAAGTCAGAAAGCACCAATGGCTTGACTTTGTCTACCAGGGTTATTGCGTAAACTCCTCTGTCCAGCACTCGCTGTCATCCATAACACATACTCAGCCTCCCTTTCTTGCCTTCCCCCCAACAGCTGTCCTGCCTCACACCTGTCTAGTTCCTGCTTCCTGGGCATCCCCATCCACCTGTGTTTTCCTACCTCCAACTTCAGCTCTTCTGTTTCTTCTGCCTGGAATGTCCTCGTGCCCACATCTATGACAATCCTATATGCATTGTCAAGGTTCATCTTAATGTCATGAGTCCATCCCTTGTCTCACCAACCAGATGTGACTTCTCCCTCCTTTGAATTTCATTTGAATATCCCTTTTGGAATTTACCTGGCTTCACTCTACATTTTAGTTACATGTGTCATGTCTTAGAATTGCCTCTAGACTGTGGGTTCTTTAAAAAAAATGAGGGCACAGCTTATTCACTTATACCACCTTAGAATGGTGCCACACGATGCTCTGTCCTTAGTAGGCAGTTGAAGATTCCTGGGATGAGGTTCTGTTTTTCTGAATCATGTGAAAGACGATCTCCAACCATCCCTATCCTTCTTGACTATTTGGAAGCATCAGCCATTCACTGGGAACATACTACCTATTAGAACCTATAGGAACCTATTGTACCTATAGGAACATACTACCTACCATATGTCCTATTGCAATGTTAGACCAGAAGTAGCCAAAGTTTAAAGACAGAATATTTTATTTAAACATCCAAATTTTCATATTTCCTTGGAATACTGAAAAATCATATGATGCTGGACATTCCCTCATAGTCCGTCAAAAAGGGCAAATGCACAGCTGTCCTCTTTGGACAGGCCCACCTGCCACAGCCCTTCACAGGCCTCTGGGCCCACTTCTGTGACTTATGTCACTTGCTAAGCCCTCTAGGTGTTTGAGTTTGCAAGTCCTGGTCTAAATGATGCTTGGCTTTTGCTGTTACAAAATAATCTAGTATTTGATGTTGCTCAGAACAAAATCCCTATACTTAAAGCTTTGCAAGTCCTTTTTTCAAAAATATACTCCTCTGAACACTGACACTGAGAATCTTGAATGATTTCCTGATGTACTTCTTTTTTCTGAAAAGGTGTCTCCAAGCACCTTTAGAAATTGTAAATCAGCAGCACACAAAAGCAGCATGAAAGTCACTTCAATGAATATAAAAATAAAACAAAATTGTAACATGTGAAAATGTCAGACCCTCATTAAAATACTAGAAATGTCATTTAATAAAAGAGGAGATTCACATGGTTAAACTGAGATACTGAGGAACCTTATACACAGATTTTTAACACATAATCAAGAGAAAAAGCTGAACTGGGAACTGTAAGGAAAATGATTTTGCCATATGTACCCCAAAATGTAGTAAATAAACAATGAGCAGAGATATGTTTTTATTCTTTGCATAGAACAGCAGGTCCCCAGAGCTGTGATACAAGTCAGCAGTACGTATTGAATTGAGAAAAAGAACTCACTTTATTAAGCATCAAGAACAAAATCCTCCACAAATGTCTTCTCTAATAGAAATCACCTTCACTGCTAATTTGGAATTTGGAGCAATAGCCTTTTATTAAACTATTTACAAACAGCATTTTATACGTCAGAATATATCATCATAAATCAAGCACGGGCTATTGCATTAGCCTCAAATAGACTCAGTTACAGAGACTCAGTAGAGATTTTTAAATGCCCTTTCTTCCAATTTTACCCATAATACCTTGCAATGCAACTTAATTTTAATATTAAGTCTCTCATAAAAGTTCTATCTTTACTAACTCAAATAACACTGTTATGAAATTTAAATGAAAAACAAACCATGGCAAGGGGAACAAACTAATATGGACAGTCAAGGGACTTCAGATACATCTTCAAGTGAAAATAAAAAATATACAGAAAGTCAATAAAGAAGTTGAGACAGAAAAGCAGATTCCACAGTTCAAGCTGCACAGCAAGTGCATTATCACCAGTGAGGCCCAGTGGCTTGAATACACAGAGCAGAGATTATGGAAGCAAGCATCTATAGCATGAGGGAGCGGCAGGAAGGCATTAAAAACAAAATGGTCATTTATAATTTGGTTTTGCCATTATCTTTGCCTGCACATTTCTAGCCAATTGGGAGAACAATGGTTAAGGGCACAGGCTTTAGAGATGCATTTCCAGGTGGTAGAGGGCAAGTTACTCTTTGTCCCTCTGTTTTCTTCTCTGCGAGTTGAACATAACAGTAACTTCCTGATAGGGCTGTTGTGGGGTGAAAGGAGCCAATGAATGAGACGCCCTGAAGCAGACGTGGTTACATAACCATCCTTCATGTTGGCATCAAGGCAGACTCTAAATAGATGTTAAATTTCAGAACATGTAGGCGCAACCTGTTGACTTATACCCTTTGAAATAAGGATCTTGCATTGAATCAAGTCTCAAAACAAAAATTCAACATTGTTGGACATCTGTTATGAATGACAAACTGCTAGCCTTGTTTTATGTTGTCCACTTTTCATATTCCTAAGTATTGTCCTCAGCCTCCACACTCTGGCTTTTTCACTCATCATTTGCCGTAGCCATTTTTTTTTTTTTTTTTTTTTTTGAGACAGAGTCTCACTTTGTTGCCCAGGCTAGAGTGAGTGCCATGGCATCAGGCTAGCTCACAGAAACCTCAAACTCCTGGGCTCAAGCGATCCTCCTGCCTCAGCCTCTCGAGTGGCTGGGACTACAGGCATGCGCCACCATGCCCGGCTAATTTTTTTCTATATGTATTAGTTGGCCAATTAATTTCTTTCTATTTATAGTAGAGACGGGGTCTCGCTCAGGCTGGTTTCGAACTCCTGACCTCGAGCAATCCGCCCGCCTCGGCCTCCCAGAGTGCTAGGATTACAGGCGTGAGCCACCGCGCCCAGCCTTGCCGTAGCCATTCTTATCTACAGATACTTTTACCTTTTGCTCACCTTGAGTGGCAGTGGCTCATAGGTGCCAGGGGAGAGTCTACAAGAGGAGATGAGTCGAAACTTGAAAGACAAAGCAGTTCTCAGAAACCACTGGCCAGGCCTTATCTGGAGACGAAGACATCTAGCCAGGCTTGTCAAGCAAAGACCAGGGGTTTCTGATCAGAAACGAGAGGAGGGAACAAATCTAACACCTACGTGGAGAGCAGAGAGCAGGGCCAGCTGAGTCAGAAGTCAGGTGAAGAGACAAGAACCAGCAGGGAAGCAAAATAAGTGCCAAAAGTTCCAGGCAATAACTTAAGAATCAGGATATCTAAAATAGAACTGGCACATAGTAGGAGTTCAGTAAATGAGTGAAAAGATTAATGACCATGAGTAAATGAATGAAAGAAGGATCACCACAAAGCAAGCAGTAGAACAGGTGTGAGCTGTGGAGGGATTGGGAAGGAGGGAAGATCCTGATAACAAAAACTATCTTTAGCCTCTACCTGAGAGCTGTAAGGAGCCTTGTCTAAGTTTGGAGAGGGGGGGTTAAGTGTGGCTAGCTATAGAAATGCCAGTGTGAGTACACCAGTGCCCTTGCTTGCTTCAGTGAGGAGTAATGGACAAAAGGAATGAACTGCAGCTTGTGACCGATGACCTGTCTTACACTAAACATCTTCTTTCTGGCTCTTTCCCTTCTTTCCTTTTTCAAGTGCCCTTTTACTCACGAGTCTCTTAGCAGACCTTAGTAACTCCATCTCCTACATTTCCACCTTGGTCTCCTAGGAATTGCACTACACAGTTTGATATTCTCCAGGGCCGAAATTCTCTGGAGTCTACCTTATTGCATTCCTGGCCTTGTTTAGGACAAAGGAGGGAGAGAAGGGAAAGGGAAAAGAAGGGGTAATACTGTACATTTTTACAGATTTAAGGTGAGCTTTGTTAAGGGGAAAGGAACAAGTCTCAGTGCAAAAGAAATAATGCTGCTCCTCCAGACCTAGTCTCTGTGAGTATTCCCCAACCAGGTATTCCTTGAAATGAAGATCACGGAGAGGTAGCGCTCCAAGGTCTCCCCTTAGCAATGAGCTACTCATTTCTCCGCTGCTGGGAATATTGACTGCTGCCCACTTGCTGGAAATTGCCTTTGGCTCAAGGTCATGCTGCCTCCCAGAGACCAGCCCACAGCCAATGACTGGTTGATGCAAGGATACAAAGGCCCAACCCTCTTGTCTCAGTTCAGGACACCTGTGAAGGCCATCCCAGCTCCCAAATGCCTGTGGGATTGGCTGAGCCTCAGTTGCAATAACATCACATTTGAGCTTCTCCCTCTACCAATCCCAATTTCCCCAAGTCCCTACAGGAAGCACACAATTCTCCGCCTTCCTGTCTATTCCCAGGGAACCAGACTAAGACAAAGGACACTCTGGGGACACATGTCATATAAATTACATTGAAGAGAGAAAATATACTGGCCATATATGCTTCTCCTACCACCCACTGACCAGCTAGAAATGATGTCAAGAGATGATTAGCCTAAAGGAATACTTCTCAGTAGTAGCCTTACGTTTGGAAAAAAATGTAACATTTTTTTCCCCATGCATAAGAATAGATAACAAAAGAAAGGAAGCTATCAAAACAAGGGCAAAGTTGCTACCTAGAAATATTTTATGATTTCTCACATTGCTATGTAACTGGGAAGTTCTCTCATTAAATATACAATAACATATAGTCCCTTATTGAATCCAAACAATTTCAGTAACATTATACCCTCAAAAACTCAGCATGAGTAGTTTATGTAAAGCAGTGGATAGCTGGGATTTAACGACTATCTTGGGGCTTGATAAAACTGTGTGGTGTTATTTCGATGATTGTGTCCAGGAATAATTGTTGCATTCATACTGAATACCAGGAAGGCTTTAGGAATTAAATAATTTATATTGAATTAAGTTAAATAATCTAGCCAACAAACCTAATGAATCACAAGCTGCATTCCGATTGGTGGAGAAAAGACACGGGCCCCCAGAGAGTAGCTGCTTCTGCTCCATAACCATCTAGGCATACTGCAGATAAATTTGCAAGTTGGCCAGTATAGTTGCAAACGATGAACTCAGTGTACAAGATAGATACTGAATTCCCCAGAGTCTAATCTGACCAGTGCAGATTTGGTGGTGAATACTAAAAAATTATTACAAAAACAATTTAAAATTAACCCTCAAATTTATGAAATCAATGCAAGTTATGCTGCTTGAGAAATTAACCGTGCTGTTCATTGTAAGACTGCTAATTACTATTAGGGAAAAGTATGCCTTTAAAGCAATATGCTTAAATGTAGAAATGTTAGATTGGCTTTTGTCAAAATATTGAGCATCTATAAAGATAAAAGACAATCGAGAGTAAGAGTAGGGAAAATTCCATGAACTATACATATGTTAAAAAAATCACCTTTTATTTGCTGTAGGCACTTTAAATAGGAAAACGCGAGGTTATTTATTTTGGGGGGGTCTCTTTTAGGGGATCTTGAAGAACATCATGTAAAAGCTGAAGAATGAATGAAAGAGAGGACTAGGTATTTAACATATTGTCAATAAACGAGTTTTTATGTAAGAGTTTACACGAGCTCTGCATGATGTGTAAGTGGAGATATGATCAATATCATTATCTTATAAGTGGAGATTTACAAAGCTTGTCCTTCTTGAAGGTTGTTTTCTCCTAGGAAAATAGTCACAGCCTCAAAAGTACTACTGGGTCTGTGGCTGTGCAGCCCAGGGGGTGACATCCTGGGCACCAATGACCAGGACCTGGAGAGAAGCACTCTCCATTCTATACCATTCTGCTTTTTTTCTGAAGAGTTGAAATCATGAATAAAACAATAAAATGTAACATTTACTGATCATTATGTGTACTAAAAAATACATAACTTGAACACGGTTTTAAGACATATAAAGAACTTGAGTCTTTCTAATCTTTATCTAATAGTAGCAATCACTAGATTTTCTAACCCTGATTTTTTTTTTTTTTCTGGAAGGCAGAACATAACTTTCCAAGTATTTTAGCATCAAAAAATTCTGCCCATGGGTTTCCACAGACTAGATTTTAGGCTCATAACCACCCCTCCCTCCCTGCATTTTTTAACTGCTGTTTGCTTTTTATGATTTCTTTAACATTTATCCACAGAATCACTGTAATCACCCTTCCAAGTGCCTGGCCCCAAACCTCTGCTATTTCATTTTTAACAATATCTATGACTGTTTTCAGCACACATTTTTCTAATTTCATAAAGTGGATACATTTATCAGAAGTTGGGTATGACAGATACATTGCCACAGGGGAAAAAACTGAGGATGTTTCTGAAAATCACACTCAAGAAATCAGAAAAGCATTTAACATTATTTACTCAGAAATACATTCTAATAAATGTTAGCATATTTACATGCCCAAATACTGCATAACACAGAACCAGGAACTGTTGTAACTACCAGTGTCATGTGGGCAGAAAGAAAAAATCTTCATCCGACAGGAATGCAAAAAGAAAAACTCCAGTAATAGTTGCTTTGAACAGCTCTTTCTCCTGAATTGTTTGCGCACACGTTCTGGCATCTTGCTAGACAGCCTCAAAAGAAGTGATGACCCTGCAACGTGGTGACACTGCAGTAGCACGGCAGAAATGATGTCAACGTCCAAACAGAACCTTCCCTCTTCACTGGCTATGGGACTATGGGCAAGTTTTATTAAGTCACTTCACTCAGCTGTCTTCATGAAGTCTGTCACCACCTGACATTATCTTATTTATTTATGGGTTTGCTTCATTAGCTTTCCTTTACTAACATATGAGCTCCTCGAGGACACAAATTATGTCTGTTTTTGTTCCCAGCTCTATCCCAAATGCCTATAGTGCACATTGCAGGCATTAAACTATGTGATGAATGAATGAGGTTCACAAACCTCCCTGAGACTCAGCATCTTCCTCTGTGAAAAGGAGAATAATGACACCAGCTACCGTAGATGGCTGACGCACGCATGGCGTGAGCTAGCTGGCTGCATAGAACAAAGCACGGTGCCTGGCTGAGCATTGCTTGCAGATGCAAAGCATTCTCTTCCCCCCTCTCTCCCCACTGCAATTGAGTAGGCCTCAGGGTATGTCTGTGATAGTGATCCTGGACCACACCAGACTCTTCTCATAACAGATATTTCATAACGCCCTTGTACTATTCCGAAGTGAAATTCATAGACATGTAACTGACCCATCTATATAATTTAAAATATATATAATGGCGTCCACCTTATATAAAGAAAAATTTTTAGAGTAATTTATGATTTTAAAAAACGTGTCTTTCCACATGTAAATATTCAGGTTTGACTGTACTACTAGAAGGTCAAAAAGCCCCACAAATTTTGCATACTATCCCCTTGGGGGATTGCCAGGCCCAATGAGAACTGCTGGTTTGCCCTTAGCTGGCAAAGGGACATAAAAATAAAAGCTAAACAAGGTGAAAGGAAGGACATCAGAACCAGAACATTACTTCAGAAAAAAATAAGATCCCGTGGGCAGATATTCGCTTCAGGGACCTCGTGGCTGAGAAAGTTACTGCGCAGACCCATGACCAGGAGGAGAGCTCCTGACGTCCACGCACTGCCAGGATGACAAAGCAACCTGTCATCAAACCTAAGAGCACAAAATCCAGTGCGAGCTCACTGGCTCACAGGATGTTAGAGATACAAGGAAACTTACAGATCATCTGGTTCAACCCCTTTGTTTAATCAGTGAGGAAATGGACCCCCAGTGAGAAGCCAAAGTCTCCCAGTTCCACAGATTTCATTTTAGTAACACAATTGAATGAATGTATTTGAACCAGGGATACTGTATTTTATATGCACATAATTATGGAAGTGAAGTTTTGTGTGTTCGTGTTTTTAAACAGTGTTATCCCTAGTTTTTTTTTTTTAAATGATGCCTTCACACCAAAAGCAGAATGGTTCTTGAAAATATACAAACTGATAATAAAATAAGGATATTTCAATAATGGGAGGTAAATTAGTCACACAGGGATATTCCATTAAACAAACAGCAGAGAGCTTCTACTAAAATAAAAGAATCTACCAATTGACTATACAAGGTACAATGCTCCTTTAGAACAAAATACAAATTTCTGTGGAAATACATACTTTTCCCCCAACGTCCTACATTCCTTTTTATGCTATAACAGACATAATTTAATCTTATAAAATAACATATTATAGGTGTTGACTAAGTCCTTAAACATTATAAAACTATCATTTATTTCATTGACCATGTGCCGGGCATGGAACTAACATGCTTCTCATATACCCATGTTTTTCAATCCTGTTTCTACATTAGAATGATCTGGGAACACAGCTAAACAAACAAACAAAGGCAGCACCCTAATGTGCAGCTGAGAGTGGAGAAACACCGGCACACACTATCTCAGTAGAGACAGGCATTATTATTATAATACTCATTTTTCAGATAGGAAAACTGAGATACAGAGAGGCCAGCTAATTTGCCAAAGGTAACACATTTACCGGTCAAGTTGCAGTCCTAACCCAGAAAGCCTGAGTGGACACCACTGTTTGTTTAATAATAGATACTGCTATTTGCCATTATGATGATTAATGAAGACAGAGTCTAAATTGAATAGCCAATTGTTCAATTAAGTCTATGTTTTAAATATATTAAAAATCTATGTTTTAAAAGCAGTTTCCATTTTCTCCTCCTCCAAATAGCATTGTACAGCAAATATATACTTTTTTGGGGTTTTGCCATTTAATATTTTTAATTGAGGTAAAAATCATATAAAATTTGCCATTTCAATCATTTAAAGTGTACAATTAATTCAGTAGCTTTTAGTACATTCACAATGTTGTGCAACTATCGCCACTAATTCTAAAAGATTTTCATCACTCCAAAAAGAAACCCCATTGACCCCATTAGGCAGTCACTCTCCAGTCCTCCTTTCCCCCAAGCACCTGGCAACTAATAACTGCTTTCACTTCTATGGATTTGCCTATTCTGGACATTTCATGTGAATGGACTCATACACTATGTAGTCTTTTGCATCTGGCTTTCTACTTTGTCTACTATCTTCAAGGTTCATCCATCTTCACTCATTTTGAGTAGTATTCCATCGTGTGGACATATTACATTTTGTCTATCCATTCATCAGCCAATTAGACATCAGAGTTGTTTCTACCTTTTGGCTGTAATGAATAAATGCCATTATAAACATTGATGTGTACAAGCTTTTGGAACAAAATGATGTTTTTGACAATAACTTTTCTGGTCCATGTTGTAATCAATATTCATTCCAACCAGACCCAGCATTCAGTATAGAACTATTTTATCAAGTCATAAAATTCTATTTATAAACTTACCCCTAGCATTCCAAGTCAAACCATAGGCTATTTTATAAAATAAAATGATATTTGACTCAAAAGAATGGTCTCATTTCCATTTAGAGAAAAAGCCTGCATTGAACTTAGGACTTTAATTCTTAGTTCCTTTCACAACCACCCCTCTACTTCCTTTCAGCTATCGATTCTGTGTGTCCTTGAGCAGGTCACCTCCTTCCCTTTGTTCATTCATTGATGTAACCAATAATCATTGACATTTCCAGATTCAGACCCTAGGCTCAATGACGGAAACACAGCATGTATTATACAGACACAGACTCCGCACTGGTAGAATTTACACTCTAATGGGAGACAGACACTTAATTATGCACATAGTTATCTAGTGATGATTACAATAAGTGTTAGGAAGAAATGTAAGGGTGCTATGAAAGTGAATAACAGATATTATGTCCCAGTGTCTCAGTTTCCTCATCACAGTATCATAAACAAACTAAATGAGATTTTTAGAAATGTCAAACAGAGGAACTTCACAGGCAAACATGCCTGCAGTCATAGGTCACTGCTATATGGTGATAATGCCCCCCCCAAATATGTGCTCCAACAACCCCAAAGCCTGAAAACCCACTGTATAAATTCATTGTTTGGAATCCTGAACGTATTGCTGGTTTCAATAATATCTAATAAAATTGAGAAAACTTGTACAGATATTTGCTGTTGGTAGATCTAATCTCAAGGGAAGGTAAATAAGAAAGGTGTGGGGAAAGGCACTCTTAAATAGTGGTCCATGCAGTCAGAAATGTATCTATGTGTCTAGTTACATGCTTTTTTAATTGATAAATTGATGATGTAGAACCCTTTTGGTAGGTCCTATGTGTACACTAAGGAACACAGGGCTCTACACGCCTTCTGTTTCCACACATCCCACAAACTGTCAGTGGTTAAACTCTTAAACCTGAAGAATATTGACAGTTCGATCACTTCTTGGTTCATGTCATTGTAGCAAACTTGAAAGTTCCCTGCCCACACTCTCCTGATTCTTTGCATGGAAAGTGCTAGGGAAACCTTCCTTCTCTTCAGTCTTGAATAAACTGGTTAACCCTTTCCCCCATCTATTCTATGTGTCACATGATCTGTGGCAAGTAGACTTAGTTCTTCCAGGTTTAGTCTAAATTTCTTATGCAGGCCCTCACAATAACCGTGTGCTAGTTAATGTGGTAATATTTCCCCTAAAAGCATCAGGTCGGTGACATTTTTCCCACTTGCATCTTGGACTTCCTCAGTTTTGTAGCATGGCAATGAATTTGGAGTCAAGCAGAGCTGAGTTTGAATTCCAGCTTCTCCATTTATTAGTTGAGTGATGCTGGAAAAATGATTTTTATCTATACATGACTCAGATTTCTCACCTTAAAAGGGGGTTTTTGGGTTATTATTCATGCTTAAAATATGTTTGTTGTACACTTTTAAGGTTAATTCTTTAAGCTTTTATCAGCTAGCACTTTTTAAGGCTTTGTTAATTGTTAATTATATAGATGTCTGGATTTGAGAGGAAAGAGGCGTGGTTGTGGATGTGTCATTTATTGGTCTTTCGAAATTCATTCCCCCTTCCTAACGCCATCCAGATTCCCTTTTGTAGAGTTGCCTCCCTGGCATTGTGTGGTGCGTCGGTGGGTGGTAAGTGATGCTGCCCACCTCCCACTCAGAATCTAAGGAGGCCAGGTCCTGCCTTTCCTGACCCTGGGTAGCCAGAGTCCAGGATGACGACTTTCACCATCACCAAGCAGATATTCCTGCCAGAGGATTTGAGTTCTGAACATGGATGAAAAAGATGACTGAATTTATCTACTCCTCATGGTAACACAATTTCTATCTGTTGCAACTAAAATTATAGGCTTCCTAATAATATATATACATATAAATATATACATATATATGTGTGTGTGTATATATATATATATATATATATTTGTTTTAGGACTGCCTCAAGCTATCTCTGAAACAATCATTATGACAAAAGGGACAGGATTATCTTTATTAGTTTAGATTAATCAGGGCCCTTCTCTGAAGCTAAAGGAGAGGGACATTTCATGCAAATCAAAAGACTGCTCATAATGGTGAAGGGATAGAATAATCGTTGGGGAACCCTCACAATGTCTGCCATGGTACACCTTTGCTGTCCAACATGCATAAAGACAGTTCTTCTCATGCAAACATTTTCTAAAGTGCTTCTGCATAGCTGAAACACTGTCACTCCTTCCCCAAAAGAAGGCAATCCACAGTCAAATGCAGGCACTACATTCAGTGCCCATGTCCTACACCTCTGGATGATGTGCCATCGATTCCCCATCCATCCAGGTGCAGCTCCATGTGGGTTGAATGATGCATTGTTCATCCTCAACACATGCAATATAAAGTGGTGGAGAAGGAGAAGAATAATAGCAATAAAAACTCACATTTTGGGGGAAAAAGATTTTCAAAAACAATACCAGTGATCACCAGTTCTAGTACATATCAAAACTGCAAGGACTTCCTGCTTGGGCATTGAAGTCAGTCTTTATGCCCCAGATATGCTAAGAGGAGCTCCCTTGACCCTTCTCTTCCATGGCCACATTGAAGGTAGGCATGAGAGAGAACACTCACTGTGGAAGTTATACCACTTTAGCAGCTTATTTCTTCTTGGCTCCATTTCTGGACCCCACAGAAGATATAAGAGCAATCACCAGCTGTTGTTAGACAGGTTTGGGATTTCTCTGGCAATACGGCTCTTTTAAATTGAGTAGGCTTCTGTCTTTTTGCTCCAGTCAATTCTAAGGATCTATAGCCAAAGCCAGAGGTCCTACTCCAAGTCTGAGAAGTCTGTCTCCTGATAACAGGCCTTTGGGTTCTGCCAATCCCCCTAAACCAGATTGTAATGGCTTCAGGCACTGTATAGCCATATGACCATTAAAGAACATAAAAGATACAGATAATGGAAGTCAGAGGGCCAAGGGCCACACTTGACCATTTTACCTATGGTCAGCTCTTCTCATTGCTTTTGTTTCTTTTCATTGGCCTGGAGTACATGGAACGTGAGTAGAACTGGAACCTAGACTAAAGGGAAAGGTAGAATAAAAGGCAAAGGACATCCCCTTTTATCAGCTAGTTTGTGGCACATCTTGGTCACTGCAGTTTACTTTTCTATCATGTACACAAGTATTTGAGGGAATGCCTCCCACAGAAATGTGGTCAAGTAAAGTATATAGGACCAGGCACTTAAAGACAATGGCAATAGTTCAGTATACCCACAAATCCATGTGGCAAAAACACTCAAGAATCCTCCAGTCTTTAAAAAAAATTGCTCTTTCAGAATCTCAAGAATAGAGTAAGTTTTCTATGCTTTTAGTGTGTTCTCTTCGAGTCTCTAGAGCAGGAGTCCTCAAACTTTTTAAACAGGCCAGTTCACTGTCCCTCACACCGTTGGAGGGCCATTGGAGAGTGCGGCACACATTCCACACATGCGCACTGTGGGCCCAGGACAAGTCGGCTGCTAAGCAGGACAGGCAGCAAAAACACCCAGCGTGCTGGATAAATGTCGTCGGCGGGCTGCATGTGGCCCACGGGCCATAGTTTGAGGATGCCTGCTCTAGAGGGACCTCAGGAAGTCAGGCAAGGATGTTTTTTAAAAGTTATTACTATCTGGTGCTTGGGATAGGTAAGCAACAAGTCAGCGATCATTTGAGGGACTGTATATTCTAGATGTTAATATTACTTGGGAAGATTACATTGTGTAGGTCATAGGAAAAAGAACAAATCACACTTTGCCTTATGGAGAAAGGAGAGTAAGAGAAGATAGTTCTTGTATGTCTGTAATTAATGGAGTTTACAAATGACTCAATTCGCTTTCCACCTGAGTCCAGGGTTTGGGGAGCAAAGTGATGAATGGCTGAGAGGACAATATTTGCCAAAGGCAACTCTGCAATGCAATACAGAGGCCTAGTATCCCTTTTCTTAAATCTGCAAAGACTTTAACATGTCTGGCTTTGAGTGTTATTTCATGGTAGATGGAGGAAGGAGGTCCTGAGCAATGAGCATATCCATTACTTTCTTATCATGAAAGCTCTAGACATCCATTTCCTGGTGATGAAGTGCCTCTGCCATGATTAAGACTGTAGAATTATTAAACCACCCACTTACAAAGATGATTTAGAAATGATCCTGTGGAGAATTGTCTAACCAGGTGCTTCACAGAGAAAGAACGATCCAGCCGGATACACACCTACTCAGCCTTGACCTCTTTGGAATAAGCATCACTTCCTCATTAAACAAATGCCTTCACTTTCTTACTGATTTGCTTTCTGAAACATTGTCCTTATATTTTAATTTATCTCTCACTTTCATGAAATACACACACAGTTTAAAGGCACATGTTTCTCTAAGACAATCATTATGATTGCTCTTCCAATATTTTTCATCCCCATTAACAATTTCTTCTTAATTTTCCATTTTAGACATTATCTATTCACTTCCTCTGTCTCTCACACTTTCTTTTGTGCCTTTTCCATGCCCCAGCCCAGCCATCAGTGCTAAAGAGCTATGCCATAATTTTAGTTGAAACAGTTTTAATGTTTACATTTTTATAACTATAAAATTTCTGAGCCTCGATTTGTTTTTTTGCATAACTTTGTAACCTCGAGGAATTTAATAATTATCCTTGTGTGTGTGTGTGTGTGTATGCACTTGATCAATTTTTTATATATTTACCAATAAATCAACCCCAAACTCTCCCCAGGAGTCTAAATCTCCACCCAGAATGTTCAAACACAGCAGATAGTCCATCAATTTCCTCTTCTTGGAAACATCTCTTCCAGCACCTTCCGCCCTGTTCCAACCCTGAATTGTTATCATCCTGGAGAATGGTTTTCCCTGGAATCGTCCCCCATGGCCAATGTGCAGATTTCCCTCACCTCTCCTTTATGTTGGTCTTCTCCCTCTTGCTTAACTTACTCCCTCATTTTAGTGTTATGCCTACTCTAGTGACTTCTTAGAGAATTTGATGCATATGAGGAAAATTGGGGCCTTGTGCATGCAAAAATGTCTTTACCTTCATCCTTGATCAATGGTTTGCTTGGATTTATGATTTTAGGCTTGAAATTATCAATGGTTTGCTTGGATTTATGATTTTAGACTTGAAATCATTTCCTCTCAGAATTTTGAAGGTATTTCTCCATTTTCTGCTGGCTTTCCAGAGTGACCATTGAGAAATCTGATGCCAATCTGATGATTAATCTTTTGGAAACAAGTTGTTTTCCTCTCTTGAAAGCTTTTTATCTATTCTTTTGTCCTCAGTGTTCTGAAATTTTGTAAGAATATGCTTTATTGTGGGTCTTGTGCTGAGCAAGGGATGTGTTCTTTTGATCTGGAAAATTATGTCCTTCAATTCTTGGAAATTTTCTGAAATTTAAAAAATAACTTCCCCTTTGTTTCACTTGTTCTTTCTTTCTAGAATTCCTGTTATTTTGATGTAGGCAGCCTGAAATGATCCCCAATTTTCTTATAATTTCTCTCTAATCTTTCTTAGATTTTTAAAATATTTTTTGGAAACCTAATTTTATCTCTTTACCTTCTATTAAGTTTTTTATTTCTGCTATCATATTTTTTATTTCTAGGAACTTTTTTGTTCTCTGATTTTTTCTTTTTAATACCATGTTATTCTTGTTTTATAGATATAATATCTTCTTTTATTTCTATGAAGAGATTTGATATTTTTTCAGATTTTCAAATCTATGCATGGTCTCAGTTTCCTACAAGTTTCTTTTCTCTTGTGATTTTGGCCTTCTATTCATATTATAGATAGTCCTCAAATGTCCTGTGCTTCTTCTCTGTCCTTATATCTAAAAGTGGAGGAGAAAAATAGCTATTTGGAGGCACAGGGCATACAGGGTGGAGTTCTCATGTTCAGGCTGCTCTGGCTGTGTATTTTTTGGTGAGCCCTTAGGCCAGTCTCTTTTTTCTCCTGGACTGGTCAGATTACCCACAGAATAGTGTTCCATCATATAAACTCTCTGTTTTGCCAGTCTGCAATCTCAAATCTATATAAAAGTCTCTAGCAAGGTGTCAGGCACAAAGCAAACATACAACCAAACATGTCAGATCCTGTTTTTTGGAGTTTTGAAGCTGGGGCAGTTCCTTCAGGTACTGCTAGACAGCAACCAGAAACCAGGAGTCTCCAGACACTTGCAGATTAAGATTTCTTCTCTATGGAGCAACAATGATGAAAGAGTTATTTTCTCCTTTTGTGTTGAGTTCTGCAGTATCAGAAATAGGGATTCAAAGTGATTCCAGTGTTTGAGCACAATCTATAGCTGGAATAGCACCATATGTATTTTTTTATTTTATAAACATGATCTATATCCTCTGCCATCCTCTCAACTCATTATTTCTAACGACCTCTTTCCCTTCTAATCTTTACTATGATGGTCTTCTGTATCTATCTCCTTCTTCCATCTCTTGAGTTTGTGATTTCCATTTGAAAAACTCTGTGGCCTTCTTGAGGGAAACACCATCGAGATAGAGTTGTAACTAGTAAATGGTAGGCACCACTAACAAAGTCTGTCTGACCTAAAGTGTCAATCCATCTAACAGATATATTCAGCTATTAGACATCCAGTGGATTCCAACAGCTTCAAGACTTCTGGGGCTGATCTTACTCTTCAGAGCAAGTGCGAAGGTTGGGGCAAACGATTCTCTAGGTGAGCCACTAAGCCCCCTAGAGAGCTTAACATAAACTGGATTTATATTATTTTGATAGAAATGGCCCAGTGAAATGGCATCCAACACCATATTCTAAATAATAAACCAAAGGGCATTCATTATTCCGAATATTCTTAATGCTTAGTGAAATCTAAGAATTTCTTTATCAGGATCACTATTATTTTTAAAATGTCCCATCCATCTGTCACTGAGAAATCAACTCAAGCTTAAAATTACATACCTGGGTACAAAGTTTGTGTACATTTAATGGATGTGCTTAAAAGTTATAATTATGTTGTCCTATCAGCCTTAAATATCTATTTAATGACCTAACCAACCCAATTTGCTTGACATTGTCAGTGTTTATCTCTGCTGGGACTACTCAGATTTCTGTCTGAAGAAGTCCAAATGAAGTTGTTCTTGCAATAGTATGTTTCAGGGGAGGTTCCTAAAATGGCCAACTAGAGACACCACTTGTTGGACCACCCTGGTGGGGAGGCAGGATATTGGACAGAGGAGAAGGGAGGAATCACAGCTCAGGTGTGGACCACAGAGAGCTGTCAGAGATGGCTGGGGACCCCATGGAGAAAATTGCAAAGCTGGGAAATAAGAAGATAAGAGAAGAAGATGTTGGGAAGAATCAAACCCAGACAGGCTCCGAGCCCAGTGAAAGGGCAAGGGGGGGATTCCACTTCCCCTCATCAGTGTTTTCCAAGAACAGCAGGACATTAAGTATACTGAAGGTTTTTCCACCCTCCGCGAGCTCAGGCACAGTGGCAAATACAGAATAAGGTGGTGAATTAGCAAATTCCATGAGTTTGGGCAGCCTGAATGGGGCACCCCTGGGAGAGTGCCATGAGAGCTGCTTCTCTCCAGCAGACATACATCTCAGGCTGAAGTATCCTCAGAAAGTGGGACCCACAACATTTCCCCTTGAATTTTCATAGTGGAACAGGGGTGAACAATTTGAGAACTTCCTGCCTGCAGGTATTTCGCAGGGTCACATGCAGCAGCTCAGAGAAGCAAGCCAGGCAGAGTGCACCACAGACATGAGAGGGGTTCAGGGGGGAAGAAGAAGGAGGGGCGAAGTCTGGGAGCTGAACTAGGGTGGCAAGGAAGCCCATGCAGACATAGCCAACCAGACAGTGTAAGGGGTGCTGAGGAATGGGGATCTGAGAGTACACCCATCTCCACATTGGAGAACTGGCATATTGGATAAGGGTGTGGCATCTGGAAAGGAATAGCCTTGTCTCTGGTTCCATGACAACCAAACACCTCATACTCAGGTGCACCAGCTCCTTCTCCCACTACAACAGTGAGAGTGGTTCATGCTCAGAAGTTTGTGAGTAGCCATTTCTCTCCAGTGGGTGTATGCTACAGGCAGAGGTCCCCACACCTCTTCTTCTGAGGACTGGTTGTGGAACAGGGGTGCACAACTTTAGAACTCTCCACCTGCCAGGCTTGCACGGAGATGCATGCTAGTGGGTCAGACACAGAGATTGGGGGAAGTTTGAGAGCTGAACTCAGCTGGTGAGGGAGCACACATGGACTGAACTGGTGAGAGTGTTCTTTGGGGATCCAAGGAATGGCAATTTGGGGGACCATCCACCCTCTCTGTAGAAAAACTGCACTACTGGATGAGGGTGGAAAGACTCCAACCCTGGGCCTTAGCACTCAGTATTTAAGCCCCTCCCCCATAAACAGCCTTCCTGGTTTGGAGAACCCATGCTGACCGTCATACCAGTGGCTCCACCTGGTGGCCATAAAAGCATTTTTCTGAGCCCCACTGAGGCTTTGCACAGCCTTTCAGGCTCCTGCAAACTACCCATGAACTGCCTTGCTCCTCCACCCACCTCAGTGGTGTTGGAGATCAAACAACCCCCTAGGAGCTACAAGGTCTCTCCTAAAGCTTGAAGCACTCAAGTACTCCACCCGGGGGACCAGAGTCTGCCACAAGCACAAAAGAACATCTCAGCAGCTGGCTCTTTCATATAAACATCAACCAATGAGTGGGAGAGCAACTCTAAAGCACATGATAGCATCTTCCAACTCAAGCAAACATGGCATGGCTGATTTGTACTCACAAGTACCACCCTCCATGTTGGAGATTAAGCTGGGGGACCCAGAACAACTTGCATTGCTGGGAACAGGTGAAGACAGCAAAATAGAGGCAACCTGAGAGGATCATCAATACTGCTTGAGCATCCAAGTGGGCAACTCAGGACCAGTACTCTTCTCTCTGGCATGGTCAGAGATTGATCTTTGGGGACCTGGGGATAGTCCCACAAGGCACACCCAGTACCCACAGGACTGGATTGAGAGGCCAGATGAGAAGTCAGTGAAAGAACTCCAGAAGTATAAAAAATCAGAGTGAAAAGTCACCCTCAAAAGGAAACAACAACTCTTTACCAATGGATACCAGTCAAACAAAAATTTCAAAATGACAGATAAAGAATTCCAAATTTGGATTATAAGGAAGCTCAATGAAATACAAGAGAAAATGGAAACCCAACACAAAGAAACCACAAGAACAATACAGGAAATGAATGAAAAATTCACTAAAGAAATTGAAAAAAATCAAATATTAAAAAAAAATCAAATATAACTTTAGGAAATGAAAAATTCATTCAAGGAAATACAAAACACAGTGTAAAGTTTTAAGAATAGACTAGACCAGACAGAAGAAATAATCTCAGAGCTTTAAGACAACACCTTCAAATTAAACAAGTCGGTCAAAGATAAAGAACAAAGAAATGAGAGGAAAGAACAAAGTCTGTAAGAAATATGGGATTATGTAAAGAGAACAAACATAGGAATCATAGGCATCTCTGTGTGTGAAGAAGAAACACATAAGGGTTGAAAAACCTATTTCAGGGAATAATTGAGGAAAACTTCCCTGGTCTTGCTAGAGATTTAGATATTCAATTACAAGAAGCTCAACAAACTCCTGGGAGATTCATCACAGAGAGGCAATCACCATGACACATAGTACTCAGACTTCCAAAGTTAATCTGAAGGAGGAACTCCTCTAAGCCATAGGTGAAAACATTAGGTAACTTACAGAGGAAAAACCATAAAACTAACTGCAGACTTCTCAACTCAGACCTTACAAAGCAGGAGGGATTAGGGCCTCATTCTCAGTCTTCTTAAACAGAATAATGGCCAATCTAAAATTTTGTATGCTGCAAAACTAAGTTTCTTATATGAGGATGAAATAAAGATCTTTTCAGACAAGCAAACACTGAGGGAATTTGTTAAGTCCAGACCAGCCCTGCAGGAAGTACTCAGATCTCCATTATACATTGAACAGCACAATAGACACCCACCAGTGTAAAATCACCCAAAAGCTAAAGCTCAGAGATCATACATAATAACAGCTCAAGAAGTAAAACAACCCAATAAGGTTCTACTGAACAGGATGAATAGGGAATCCACCCCACTTATCAGTTCTTTCAATAAATGTGAACGGCTTAAATTTCCCACTCAAGAGACATAGGCTGGCTAAATGGATATAAAAAAAATAAAAGCCAAGTATCTGCTGCCTCCAGGAAACACATCTAACCCACAAGGACTCATTCAGACTCAAGGTGAAAAGATGGAAAAAATATTCCATGCGAAGGAAATCAAAAGAAAGCAGGTATAGCCATTCTCATAGCAGACAACATAGACTTTAAATCAACAATAGTAAAGAAAGACAAGATGATCATTATATAATGGTAAAGAGAACGTTCAATGAGAAGACAGGATAATTCCAAAAATTTTGCACCTAACACAGGTGTGACCAGATTAATAAAGCAAACTCTACTAGAGATAAACAATGTAATAAACAAAAGCATGCTAGATCTAAACAAAGTGATAAACAACAGCATAGTAATAGCTTGGAACTTCAACACCCCACTGACAGAACTGGACAGCTCCTCCAAACAGAAAATAAAAAAAAGAAACATTGGACTTAAATGGGACTCTAGAGCAAATGAGCCTACCAGACATTTACAGAACATTCTACCACCAAATTACCAAATATACATTCTTCTCATCAGCACATGGAACATTCTCTAAGACTGATCGTATGTTAGGCCACAAAACATTTCTCAGCAAATTTAAGAAAATATAAATCATACCATGTATCTTCTCAGACAATAGTGCAGTAAAATTAGAAATTGACTTCAACAGAAACACTCAATCCCACACAAAGTCATGGAAATTAGACAACCTATTGCTGAATGATTAGTGGGTCAAGAAGGAAATTAAGGTGGAGATCAAAAGATTCCTTGAACTAAATGGCAAAGGGGACACAAGTTATCAAAATCTAAGGGATTCAGCAAAAGCAATCCTAAAGGGAAAATTTGTAGTCTTAAATGCCTACATCAAAAAGACATAAAGATCACAAATCAACAATTTAACAAATCATCTCAAGAGACTAGAAAAGGAAGAGCGAACCAAACCCAAACCAAGCAGAAGAAAACAAATAACTAAGGTCAAAACAGAACTAAAAGAAATTGGAAAAAAAAAATACAGAAGATCAAGCAAAAAGTTGGTTCTTTGAAAAGATAAACAAAATTGATAGACCTATTATAAGATTAATCATAAATAAAAAAGAAAGGACTCAAATAAACTCAATGAGAAATTAAAAAGGGGCTATTACAACTACCATACAAATACAAAACATCATCTGTGAATACTATAAAAATCTCTACACACATAAACTCGAAAATGTTGAGGAAATGAACAAGTTCTTGGAAACACACAACTGCCCAAGGTTCAATCAGAAAGAAATAGAATTTCTCAAAAAACCAATAATGAGCAACAAAATTGAAGCAGCAACAAAAAATCTTCCAACAAAAATAAGTCCTGGACTAGATGGTTTCACAGCCAAATTTTATCAGACCTACAAAAAACTGATACCCATACTGAAGAAATTATTTTATAACATCAAGAAGGAAGGAATCCTCCCCAACTCATTCTATGAAGCCAGTATCACCTTGATTCAAAAGCCAAGAAAGGACACAACAAAAAAAGAAAACTGTAGATCAATATTCTTTATGAATATAGATGCAAAAATTCTCAAAAAAATTCTAGCAAACCAAATTCAGCACCACATCAAAAAACAAAAAAAAATACACCAAACCAAGTGGGCTTCATCCAGGGATGCAAGGATCGTTCAGCATTCATAAATCCATAAATGTGAAACACCACCTAAACAGAAGCAAAAACAAAGATCATATGATCATCTCAATAGGTGCAGAAAAATATTTGACAAAATTCATCACCACTTCCACTCAACATAGTGCTGGAAGTCCTAGCCAGAGCAATCAGGCAAGAGAAACAAATTGGGGGTATCCAAATAGGAAAAGAGGAGGTTAAAATATTGCTCTTTGCTGATGATATGATCTTATATCTAGAAAATCCCAGAGATTCCACCAAGAGACTCCTGGAATTGATAAGTAAATTTAGCAAAGTCTCAAGTTACAAAATTAATGTACACAAATCAGTACAATTTCTATACACCAACAACAGTCAAGCTGAGAATCAAATCAAAGATGCAATATCTTTCACAATAGCTACAAAAACAGCTAGGGATATATTTAACCAAGGAGGTGAAGGATCTCTATAAAAAGAACTATGAATCACTGAGGAATGAAATTGCAGATGATGTAAACAAATGGAAATACATTGCATGCTCTTGGATTGGCAGAATCAACATTGTTAAAATGTTCATCCTACCCAAAGTGATTTACAGATTCAATACAATCCTCATCAAAATATCAACATCATTTTTCACAAATCTAGAAAAAATAATTTTACTCTTCATTTGAAACTTGAAAAGAGCCCAAATAGCCAAAGCAACCTTAAGCAAAAGGAACAAATCTGAAAGTAACACCTTACTAGACGTTAAGCTATACTGAAAGACTATAGTAACCAAAACATCATTGTACTGGTGCAAAAATAGAGACATAGACCAATGGAACATAACAGAAAATCCAGATATAAAACTATCCACATATTGCCATCTGATCTTTGACAAAGCAGACAACAATATACACTGGAAAAAAGAATCCCAATTCAATAAATGGTGCTGGGAAAATTGGATGACCACTTGTAGAAGATAGAAAAAGGATATATACCTCTCACTACTCACTAAAATTCATTCAGAATGGATAACAGACTTAAACCTAAGACATAAAACCATTAGAATTCTAGAAGAAAATGTTGGAAAAACTCTTCTAGATAACAACCTAGGCAAAAAGATTATGAAGAATACCCCAGTGGCAATCACAATAATAAAAATAAATAAATAAATGAGACTTAATTAAATTAAAAAGTTTCTGCATAGTCAAGAAAACAATCAACAGAGGGAATAGACACCTACGGAATGAGAGAAAATATTTACATGCTATAAATCCGATAAAGGGCTGATAACCAGAATCTACAAAGAAAATCAAACAAATCTCAAGAAAGAATCAAACAACCCCATCAAAAAGTGAGCAAAAGATATGAACAGAAATTTTCTAAAAGAAGACAGACTAATGCCCTATAAACATATGGAAAAATGCTCAATGTTACTAATCATCAGGGAAATGCAAATCAAAGCCAGAGTGAGATATCACCTAACTCCAGTGAGAATGGCTTTTATCAAAAAGTCCCAAAACAACAGATGCTGGTGTGGATACAGACGGAAAAGAGCACTTATACACTATTGGTGGGAATGCAAACTAGTACAAACTCTATGGAAAATAGTATGAAGATACCTCAAACAGCTTAAAGTAGAATTATGATTTGATCCAGAAATCCCACCACTGGGTATTTACTCAAAGGAATAAAAGACATTTTATCAAAAAGACACTTACACTTGAATATTTATAGCAGCACAATTCACAATCACAAAGACGTGAAATCAACCCAAGTGTCCATCAATTCAGGAGTGGATTAATAAATTGTCATATATGTATACCATGGAGTTCTACTCAACCATAAAACAATGAATTAATTCTTTTCATAACAATCTGGATAGAACTGGAAACAATTATCCTTAGTGAAGTATCACAAAAATGAAAAAACAAACATCACATGTACTCATTATTAAATTGGAACTAACCAAACAGTACTCATGTGCACAGATGGAAGTAAAACTCAAGGGAAATCAAGCAGGTGATTGAGGAGGGAGGAGGGCATGGGTGAAATCATACCTAATGGGTACAATGCACACTATTTGGATGTTGGGCACACTTACAACTTTGTCTCAAGCAGTTCAAAAGCCATCCACATAGCCAAAACATTTGTTCCCCTGTAATACTCTAAAATAAAAAAATTTAATTTAATAAAATTTAAAAATTATAAAAACACTACGTTTCACACAACATACATTCAATCATTCAACAACCATTCATTCAAGAAACACTTATTCAGTGTCTTCATGGTCCAAGCATGTGAGAGACTCTAGGGCTACAATGCTTGGCAAAAAGGACTTTGTGGTCTAGGGATAGACAGGCTTTAGTCAAATACTCATAAAACTAAATGTATCATTACAGAAAATATGCAGGTGTATCATAAGGGAACCTGGGTTAGGTTAGGAGATCAGGAAGGCAGAACTGGGCTTGTCATCTGAAGAAAATAGAGATGTTCACTAGGCTGAGGGAAGAGGAGAAAAATGAAAGAAAAAAAAGTGGCTTGAGGCAAAAGACCACATTTTGCCAGGGGCGAGTGTGGCACTTTTGAGGAACTAAAGAAAGAAGGGTATGGCTAGAGCACGAAGAGCCAGACAGAAAGTCATGTGAGACAAGACTGCAGTAGTGGTCAGGTGGTTACCAAATAGGGCTTTATGAGCCAAAGAAAGGATTTGTGTCCTAACCCTAAAGGCAATGAGAAGTCATTGAAGAGTCTTTGCAGGAAGTGGTACAACATGAGAGCATACATTTTGCAGAGGTCCATCTGGCTCATTGAAGCACGAAAGCAGAGACTGGTTAGTGAGCTTTTGCTGTGCTCCAGACAAGAAATGCTAGGCGACAATGGGAGCTGGGGCCAGCAGGATGGCTGTGATGGAGCAATGGAGAGAGAGAAAGGGAGGTGACATCTAGACATCTATGCTTTTGTGTTGGAGTACCACATGGGGGTTGGTGCTGTTACTGAGGTAGGAAACACTGCCAGAAAACAATGTTTGGGATTGGACAGGTTCGAAATATCTTTGAGATATTCAATAATTTTTCTTTCCATTTTGATAGATAGCTCTAAAACTTAGACGCATTTGTGCCATAGATAGAAACTTGACAAACATGGTGTCATGGGCAAGAAAGAAATGGGTTAGTTCGGTGTTTCTCCAGGCTTAAGAAATACTTGAATCTGGATCCCCTGGAGCTTTCTGGTTTAAATGCAGATTTCTGGGAACATCTCAGGACTCCAGAATCAGAGTTGGTGGAAGCAGAGCCTAAGGAATTTTTGTTTTTTAACAAGTGCTCCCAAGCGATTTCTCAAGCATTCTATGTTTGAGATGCACTGGCCTGGGGACAGAGTCAGGCCCTGAGGAGCTTCAACCTTTACTGTCTCCGTAAGAGGATGCTCCTGCAAAGAAGTACCTCAGTGGGTGTCATTCTTCTTACTTATTTTTCTTTTAAAAAGTAAAACTCAAATTTCTCTTTAGAAGTGATTAACTGTCTAGATCAATCTCACAATTCACATAAAATTACAACTCCATCTCCCCAATGCCCACATGAACATCAGCTAACTTGTGCTGGTCACCTCTGTCAGGCACTTGTCCTTTGTCTCACATGCTCTCTTCCCTCCCTCCCCTGGGCACTGGCCTTTTGGATCATACCTTTTTCTAGAAAGACAGCATTTCCAGTGAGCAAAATGTCACATTACCTTTGCCGAACAGGACATTTCAAATAAAATATTAGCAATAACAATTACCTCTAAGCCACTAATCCCTCTGAAGCTACTTTAAACCACCAAAGGATTTAAAGCAATTCCCTGAAAATATCTCAGGCTTAATAGATTATAGTGCCGGGCAATGAAATATATTGGCTTGAGTTGCCTTAACTTGCATTATGTGGCATTTTCAACTATAAAGGAAAGTCATAACACAAACTGTTTCAAGTATTATTTAATGGAAAAAAATCAAGTCATGGAACTATATAAAACAATAATAATAATTAACACTAATAATAATCCTGCAGCATACATCACCTTGTGGGTAATGATATTTCCACGACTGGAGTATCATTGGCAAGAGAAGCCACTAGAAAACAAAATAACTATTCAAATATTTATTTCCTCAGGCAGGCTGGCAGTTTGCTGTGGCCCACATACATGAGAGGACTCTGAGACAGCGTGCTTTCCCTAGAGGTGCCACAGGGGTGGAGATTAGAGTGGTATATTATCGCAAACAATATGCTTTCTGGGGAAAATGGGGCATGTGAGATCCTCCTTATATAGTGACTTTTGTGTATTCATTTTTTCACTCCTTTACAAATATGTATTGCATGCCCACTATTATCAGAAACTGTGCTGGGAACTGGGAATTACAAGGGAGACGAGAAACAGTGCCTGACTTCCAGAAGCTTACATTCTTGAAGAGGGGACAGATAAGTGAACAGAAAATATTGGTGCAATAGGGAAGGGTGAAGAAAAGTCTAAGGAGAGGGTATGTGACCACATGGGAGGGGAATGGGGAGATCAGGACAGGCTTCCTAGAGAAGATGTAATCTAGACCAGGGTTTATCAATCTTGACACTAAGGATATTTGGGGACAGATAATTCTTGGTTATAGGGGACTTTTGAATGAGGGGCATCGCAGGATGTTCAACAGATCCCTGGCCTAGCACCCACTAGATGCCAGTAGCACCCCACCCAGTGCGACCACCCAGAATGTCTCCAGACATGGCCAAGTGTCCTCTGGGGGGCAGTATCTGCCCCAACTGGGAACCACTGCTCTCGACTGAGTTGTCTAGGAACACTAGGTTTGCCTCTGGCTTCTAAAGGGTTATGGAGAGGGTGGTTGGGAGGCATGTCGAGCAGAATCAAGGGCATACGCAATACCCAGAAACAAAAACAACGTGGTTAGACTCCAGAACTGGAAGGAGCTCCCAGGGCTCTATTGGAAAGTATGAGAGAGGAGCAGCAAAAGATGGAGCTGGAAGTGCAGGGGAGGCCTGCACTCTGCTATGGAGTTTGGCCTAGTCTCAACAGCCAAGGGTGACACTGAAGAGTTTGAAGTGACCGGGGCTTAGGAGGGTTTGCTTGGTGGTCAGAGGCGAGGGAGGGAGAAGTCAAACAGGACACCTCAGTTTTTACTTAATCAATCCTGTGGGCAAAGCGTTACCTACTGAGAGGAGGACTGCAAGAGAGGGAGCAGCAGTGTGGGAGGGAAGGGCAGAGGTACTGGCGGGTGTGAGGAACTATGGCCATCCAACTGGAGATGCCCAGATACACAGGTGTTGGCTTCCAACTAAAGCATCGCAGGAGACACAGCACACAGAAAGCGAGTGGATAAAACCGCCCAGGCAGAGCGTGCAGAGTGAGGGAAGAAGAGGGCTCAGGACACAACCCTGAGCAGTGTCACACTGAAGGGATGTTCATTCCTTCCCAAGCCCACAGGAGCCTTGGGCCAAGCTGTGAGGTTGGTCAGGTTTGCCTCTGGCTTCTAAAGTCTCTTCATTCCAACGCTCTCTGTCCCCATTAACACATCCCTACAGCCCAGACCCCACAGCCACATTCCAGCCTACAGTGAGTCAATGGTCTCGTCACTTTGGTGTTCAGGGCAGCCTAAGTCAACAGCAAGTAGTATTAGAATGTGAGAAACAGCGATGAAGCCCACTTCTGTCTCTTTAGAGGTGAGTAAACCAATGTTGATAAAGTGAAGAGATTTGCCTAGGGTGCCCAGTTGTGACAAGGTCAGCGCCCTTGTCCAGACCCCCTGGGCCCACTTCCACCACACTGCCCATTGTCCCAGGAAAGTCTCCTGGTTCACTGAGTCAGGCATAAAACAGGGACACGTTTGTGAGCTCATACTTTCAAAACAGAGGCTAAAGGCATTGCAATCCCAGAACCGCATCCCCTTGCAGAGGTGCTTCTGCTATCCATTGACCGTGGCTCACCTAGTGCTCATTTTCTTGGCAGCATAACATACAAATCAGTATCTCTTGTCACCGATTCTCCAAGGAGAAACCAAACCCAGCCCTTTGTGTTTTCATCACTCACCATGTAGTAAGAGACAGGGTAGATGGTTTAGCTGCATTATGTCCTTACGTGACAGATGGGCAGCATACATCTTTCCTTGTGTAAAAATGTCACTGCAGCTACAGATATAGTTGGTGGCTGAAAATAGAAAGTGATGCAGATTAGCTTTAACCTACGAGGACAGACAGGAACTCAACTAAAACACACAGACCCACATTTGAGGAGCAAAGGTCTCCCATCCTGATGAGCAACTGATAAGCCACAGGAGAAAAGTCAGAGCGAAGAACCAAGAGTACATCTAGGTGGCCGATGTTTAATTTACTAGAATTTTCATTTACCCTAAAGAAATGGACTTGAATAGGAAGAAAGTACAACTTTGTAGCCTTCTATTTAAAACAGGCAGAAGAGGCTACAAACAGTTAAAAAATTATTTTACAATAAACCAAAGGATATTCTCTGTCCCTGAATAATTTTCTAATGTAATTCAATAATATAACAGAGGAAGGTCCAAGAAATTTCCCTTCCCCACTAATATAATATAAAAGTAGATGCATATACTAGGTGATATGGTTCAAGTGACAATAATAATGAAGTATCAGTTGTATTCTACTACCAATAAATAACCACATGTAAAAGAAACATTACATAGAACTTGGCATTCTCTGGGAAATAACAAGATCTGAATAGAAGAAAAAGGACAAGAGGAATGAGACTAGCTATTAATATGATTTTCTTTTTTCTACTTTCCTTTCTAAACTCCTGTCCTTTGGTCATCTTCAGTGTTATGTAAAAATAATAATAATCCCCATTCATGATAATATGATTTGGCATTAACATCTTAAAGACAAGGTTTACTCACCTTATGCAAATAATTTCTTGAGAAACTCCACCCAGGGGTGATATTTAATGCTGTGGCAGTGGTATTTCAAGATTTTTGCTCATGTTTTAGTGCTTCTAAAAATAACTTGACATATAAAAAGAAATAAAATAAATTGCTTCTAAAGAGAAACTTGAAATATGAACATAGATATTATTAAATAAAATATAAAAAACACTAATCTTCCAAGTTTTGAAAATGGGCAAAGACAGACAGACATGGTGTAATTGCAGGACTTTGGGAGGCTGAGGCAGGAGGATCATTTGAGGCCAGGAGTTCAAGACCAGCCTGGGCAAAAAGCAAAACATAGTGAGACCCCTGTCTCTACAAAAAATTTTAAAAAATGATCTAGGCACAGTGGTGCATGACTGTAGTCCCAGATACTCCGGAGGCTGAGGCAGGAGAATCACTTGAACCCAAGAGTTTGAGGCTGCAGTGAGCTATGATCCACACCACTGCACTCCAGCATGGGTGACTAAGCAAGACACTGACTTAGAAAAGAAAAGAAAAGAAAATGAGCAAAGGATGTGAACAAAGAGGAAAAAGTGAACAAGGTAACTAAACAAGAAGAAAATGTCTTTGCCTTACTAGAAAAGAAAACCTGCAAACTGATGCAAGCGGCTATTTGTTGTGTATTGGGAGAATATACATATGTAGCCGCAGTTTAAACCTGACAGTAGTCTGTGCTGATGCAGGTTGGGTGACAGGCCCATCCCAGACACTGCTGGAGGACTCAGACACCAAGAGGCAGAGCCGGGTTTCAACTCAGGTGGTCTAATCCAAAAGCCCACGCTCAGCCACAGCAGGATGGAAAGATTTACGAGCTACTTCAGAACCCAGGTTAATGGCACTGGGTGAGAATAAACAAGAGGACAAAGGAGAGATAAGAATAAAATAAGAGAGGAGAGTCCACAGCGATCGAAATGCAGGATTTAGATCACTGAGCGGATGGATGCTGATGCCCTCAGACAAGAAAGGGAATAAACGTCTATTAATAATTTCCAAAGGCTTTCAAATATCTTCATATAGAATACCACACACACAAAAAAAGAGATAACTTTGAGGATGCCACAGCAACTTGCCACTTGAAGTTTTCACCTATATCACTCACTTAGTCACTAACTTTCACCTTTCAGAATCTCCAGTATATTTTTTTGTTATTTTTTTTTTACTCGGTAATATTGTTTCCCATTACCTAGCTGTTGAGGAAGTTGGCTCCAGAAGACTGCAATGACAGGGGAGCTCTCACACCCTCCTTTGAAACAGGACTGCCTCAGACATTTCCAGATGACCAACAGAGGCAGATGATGTGAGTGTAGACAAGGGAGGAAGGCGGAACAGGGATGTGGGAAGGGAAAAAAAATCTTCTTTGTCCTGCTCCCATCACCTGGAACAATTGGCTTAACCTCTCTCAACGGCAGTTTCCTCTTCAATAAAACAGGTCTCTGAATCCTTCCCCCACAGGGATTGTAGAGAACAGCACCGTGAAGAACATTCTATACATGCTCTGTTCCGGGTCAGGGATGACATTTGCCAGAGAAGTTAAGCCGGTGGTTCCCAACCAGTGCGCTATGTCATGTCTGCGAGGCTTAAATCTTCCTGGTGCTCTGCCAACTCTGGGTCCGGGTATAAAATTGCCTTTTGCTTCAAGTCGCCATCTGAGCAGACAATTCAGACAGTTAACTGCCTGATGGAGCATTTTGCTGAGTGGGTTGTGATGCAAGCTGTAGAACTGGGAACAATTTTGCTGCACTTGGACTAGGTAGGAGGGAAAGCGGAAAGGCAAGTCAGCATCAAAGGGAAGATGATGTCCTGAAATATGCAAACGCGTGGCTCTGTGGATGGAGAGAGATATATAATCATCAGGGCACTTCTACTTAGACAGTGACATTCTGCTCAGGAAGATACTTTCAAATTAAGGGTACAAAACTTTGGGTACCAAGAAAAAACTTTGGGTGCCTTATGGACCTTAAGAAACATTGCTATGCAGTAATGACTACATTTTAATTATTACCAACTTTTTCAATTTCATTTTGAGACTTTAATCTCTTTGATTTGTTACCACAAAATTCTACTATTCGTAAGTGTACCCTCAATAAAAGAGATCGAGAGTCGTTGTAGGTAGTACTTGCTTCCTATCACAAACCCTAAAGTGGTAGAAAACTGGCCCTCCCAGTTATATTTGTCTGACTCTTAGCCAGAGTTGGTTTTTTGTTTATTTATTTGTTTTCCTCAGCAACTCCTTGTGTAAATAGGAATAGACCATTTCTCCTGCTGCACAGTTCCTGGAGTTCAGAGTCTCTGACCCTTGGTTCATTCTCTCCTGAGGGCAGACCTGTCTTTTTGGGGCTGAACCTTTAGGATCTAGCCACGCTGTGGCAGGAGCAGGTGCACCCTGGATAAAGCACGATTCTGCCACTTGCTCAGTTTCCTGCCCTGGCTTCCTGGGCCACACGCTACCTCTTTCTGCTTTCTTTTCTCTCAATACACATAAGACCCTGTGTACATTGTCTATGGATAAATGCTCCTTTGTACCTCCAGAAGGTTTCTCTTCATTCTTTACAATACATTTTATATATTAACATTTTTATATATTTTACTGTATTTATTTATAATATATTTTATAGTGCATTAAACATTTCATTACAACATAGAAGTTCCATAAATTATCAATGGTCCCATTAACTATTTGAATGTCATGACCAAATACTAAAGGGATAGAATAACCATTGGATTCTGTCTGGACTGTTTATACAATTATTTTATCTTACCCAGCTAGTATATACATATATTTTTAAAAATCAAATACCTCCAAAAGGCTTACAACAAACAGCAATCCTCTGTCCTATCCTATCACATTTCCCATAGTCTTCCTAAAGGGAAAACTCCTTCAACCTTTCCCAAACTTCACATTCCAAAATATGTATATATTAATATTACTTTCATCAAGGTTAGCTATGATCTATTAATTTCTTGTTACAGTAGATGGTCAGTCACCACCTCTCCTCTCTCCCATTTTCCCAATTTGCCCATGTATCTATTGTTCACTACAGAATCAAGTATGCTACCACTGCATCTACTTTCCTGATCAGCTCTTTGTTCTTCCTGAAAATTCTAATAGCTTTAGTTGTTCACTTGCATCTACATTCTCAGCAATTCAATGGCATCTACATTCTCATTACTGAATCCTAATCTTGGAGTGTTCCACCCTGCTAGTTCATTTTGAGTTAGTTGCTCTTTAGACAAGAGCTGTCCAATAGAATTTTCTGTGATGAAGGAAATTTTTATATCTGTGCTGTCTGGTGTGGTAGCCACTAGCCACATGCAGCTAGTAACCACTTGAAATGTAGCTAGTGCAACTAAGGCATTGGATTTTTTAAATTTTACTTGGAGTAAAATTTTTTAAATTTTTAAAAATAATTTTTTAAAATTTTACTTGGAGTGTCCAATTCATTTACATTTGGTTTAAGTATTGAATGATGGGGTTAAAGTATTTTATCTTGATATTTGTTTTATATTCATTCCATTTGTTCTTTGCTTCTCTATTTTTTTCCTAGCCTTTTTAAAGGTGAATTTATTATATTTCAGTATATATTACAACTCCTCTAGTCACTTCTTGTATTAATACATACCTTTTCCTGATTTTATTTTTTAGTGGTTGATCTAGAATTTACAATATGTATATATAAGTCATCAAACTCTCCCTCCAAACAGTATTGTCCTGCTATGTGGGGTTTTTTTCTCCCCTGGTGCCCTTTCTTAGATTTTACCTTAAACTCCCACATAAGATCTTATTTATTTTTGCTTTAAATAGTCAATTGCCTTTTCAAAGCAATTTAAAATTTTATATAAACATACACACATACGTACAAAAGTACTAAAATAAAAAGCCTTCATAAGTATTTCTAAATAGTTCTTTTCTGGGGCTCTTCATTCATTCCTAGAGGTTTGTGGCTCCACTCCTGAGACCACTTTGCTTTCCCAGCCAGGTGTCAGGGGGAGAGACAAAGAGCACCACTTGTGCTATGTGTTGTATGCACTGGGGAGAGGTTGTGAAGAATGTCTTCTCCAGACACTAAGTTTGACCCTGTCTCCCTACTTTTGGCCCTGCCCCTGATGATGTTCTGCAGCCAGGTCTTACCGTCCCATAAGAGCCAATTGTTCACATTTCCTCCTAGTCCCTCACTCAGTGATACCATGTTGGTAGCTCAAAATTGGCCACAGTTGGTGTACTTCCAGCACACAAAGCAGTAAATGCTACACATCGAGTCTTCCTTGAGGAATTGGTTATAATACATTCACCAGCACACCGCCGTCTACGCTTCAATCGCCTCTTCACTGAGCCTGACCCCACCATACTGTGAGGAGAGAGGATGTCTGTCTCCGGCCAGAGACCCCCGTGACCCCGAGACCCTACATGCATTTCCGGCTCAGCCGTCCCTTGCCCTGCCATACCTGGCCCCCAACTCTGTATGTCAGGGGCCCATGCTCCCTTTCTCTTTGTCCTTGAGGGTTTGTATGCTTTTATTTATTTATTTATTTACTTTGCTTTTTTAAAAATTTATTTCAGAATATTATGGGGGGTACAAATGTTTTGGTTACACGAATTGCATTTGCACAGTTTGAGTCAAAGTTATAAGTGTGCTCATCATCTTTATAGTGTGTATTGTACCTGTTAGGTGTGCATTTACCCACCCCCTCCTCCCCATTCCCACCTGCTTGATTTCTGTTGAATTTTACTATCGTATGTGCACATGAGTGTTGATCTGTAAGTTTCAATTTCAATGTGATGTTTCTTCTTCCATTCTTATGATACTTCACTTAGAATGATGGTCTCCAGTTCCATCCAGGTTGTTACAAAAGGTATTAGTTCACCATTTTTTATGGCTATGTAGTACTCCCTGGTCTACATATTAATTAATTAATAGAATTAATTAATTCTATTAATCCACTCATGGATTGATGAACACTGGGTTGTTTCTACATCTTTGCAATTGTGAATCACTCTGCTATAAACATTCGGGTACAAGTGTCTTTTTGATAAAATGTCTTTTTTTCCTTTAGGTAAATACCCACTAATGGGATTGCTGGTGAAATGGTAGGTGTACTTTTAGTTCTTCGTAGATCTCCATACTACTTTCCATAGAGGTTGTACTAGTTTGCAGTCCCACCAACAGTGTATAAGTGTTCTTTTCTCTCTGCACCCACGCCAGCATCTATTGTTTTGGGACTTTTTGATAAAAGCCATTCTCACTGGAGTTAGGTAGTATCTCATTGTAGTTTTGATTTGCATTTCCCTGATGATTAGAGATGTCCAGCATTTTATCATATGCTTATTGGCCATTAGTCTGTCTTCTTTTTAAAAGCTTCTGTGCATGTCTTTTGCCCACTTTTCAATGGCATTTTTTGATGTTTTCTTGCTGAATCACTTGAGTTCTTTGTAGATTCTGGTTATCAGCCCTTTATTGGATGTATAGTATCCAAATATTTTCTCCCGTTCTGGAGGTTGTCTATTCGCCCTATTGATTATTTCCTTGGCTGTGCAGAAGATTTTCTAATGTAATCAAGTCTCATTTATTTGTTTTTGTTGCTTTTTATTGCTATTTTAGTGGATCCTTAAGAGAGGTGAGTGGAGCACATCTATTACCTTCAACCAAAAGTCCTATCTCTGTCTTTAAAAGTAGACATTTCAAAGAAATTAAGCAACTTCAAGAATTGAAGAACTCTTAATAATGAATCAGGCCTAACAAAAGTTCCAATAATCTCCACATTGGTCCAGCTTACATTTTCATCTTTTTTCAAACAAAACATTGAAGACTCTGAGCAGCTAATTTTTGTTTCTAATGAGGAAAAAGTAAAGAAAAAAACTGGTGTTCAGCTATGGCATGAGTCATTTAGATGTCAATAATTTGATTCAAGGCAACATTTATTGAGTGGTGACCATGTGCTATACAATATGCCAACTACTTGGAAGGAAGGAAGGAATAAGGCAGACACACGCCTCCCTCAGAGAGCTCACAGTGTAGGAGGTGACGCAGCAGATAGTCTGTCTATCCTAAGAGCATACAGCAAGGAGATTTAGTATAATCTGAGGGTCAAGGAGGACTTGCCAGAGAAGATGATGTTCCAACAGAGATTTAAGGGACAAGGAGCTGCAGATAATTTGTGGCTCCGAATAAGAGGCACCATAGCTTGTTTAAACAAAGGCATAATTTATTAAAGAATGTCGAGTTGCCTACATAATCTGAGGAAGTTCAGAGAACCAAGCTTGGAGGCTACAAAACCATAAATGATACGGAAATCAAACCATCAGACCACCCCAGTAGGGACCTTCCCATTGCAGCTGCTGCTGCTGGCCCATGCTCTCTGCTCAAACGCTGAGCTGGGCTGTGGCAATGCTCACGCTAGACTACAGCCAATGCTGCTTCTGAAAGATGAATGGCTTTCTGCTCCTCTTGCCAGAATGGCCTCTCTTTCTTAGAGTTCCCTTATTGCAAATTTAAATGTCAGAAAAGGTGTGTTTCTTGCCAGGTTTGAGTTACCATGAATATGTCCTGGCTCCACTGAAGGCTAAGAAATTGAGATTGTCCCATCTATTTTGAGTTATAGGAATCCTAAGATGGGAAACTCCAAAACACAGAATGTTAAAAAGGTGCTTAGTGGCCCAAAAGCATGAAAAATGTCAGTCTCAAAATACCACCATCACTGGTTTTGCACACTATTTGGATTTGATCAATATGTGGCTGGTTGTTATTTCAATGATTCAGTCTATTGGAGGTCTTGCACAGAATCACAGATCTTAAAACCAAGAGAGTCTTCCAGAGTTCAGCTGACTGAGCCCCCAACTTCTAGAAGACAAATTGCTATTTATTCCCATAGCAGCAAAGAAGGCAATTGGATCTTTGGAAGGTCATATGCCCTGTCCATTCTCACATGTAAAGAAGTGGCAGAGCCAAGACCAGAGCTTTTATCTCCTGAATGTTCACCCTCTTCTACACTGTTCTCTGGTACCCTTGGGTGAGAGGCAGTGGTGTCCATTGGGTGTATAAGGATGGCTGGAGCAGGCAAAGTGCAAGACCAGTAGCATAGTCTACAGTGGTATCAGTGGAGATGAATTCAGGTGGGCATATGCAAGAGATATGTAGGTGATACAACTGGCAGGACTTTGCAAAGTGGCAAAAGATGGAGAGGGAAGAGTTAAGGTTGGTCCCAGTTTTTGGCTAATTAAACCCAATGGATGGTAATGCCCTTAACTTTGACAGGTAATAGAAGTCTTGAGTAGGTAGAGGAGGTGAGGAATGAAGAAAATGATGTGTTCAGCTTGAGACATGTCAGATTTGTGGGGCTAAAGGTACAGCCACATGGAGATGTTAAGGCACAAAGCCTAGTCTGGTGATACTGACTTTGACACATTTATGGCAACTGAAACAGGGAATAAAATCATGCAGGGAAAGAGTGGAAGTGGAATAAGAAGAACTAGGACATAACTTCAAGGGCTAGCAGAATATAAAGGATCGGCAGAGGAGAAAAATGAATATGAAGGAGCCCAAAGGGGAGTGACCAGGAGGAGGAAGACAGCTAGAAATCAAAGAGTGGAAGAAGCAACAAAGAACATGGCCAAATCCCTTTTTCTTGAGATTTTTAACATCTTCCAGGATGGGATGGGATTTTATGTTTCTTATTGTGAATGGTTACTGGGTGGGAGACTGGACATTTTCATGAGGCTGTGCTATTTCTTTAGGTCTTCAGAGCATATTTTTTAATCTAACATTTTACATATGGCTCAGTGACCATGTGGTGGTTTGTTTGGTTTGGTTTGGCTTTGGCTTTGCTTTTGGTTTCAGTGATTTTATTGGTTTTCCGCCTGGAAAATAATTTTCACCCTATGGCGCAAGTTGGCATTGGCTGTTTCTTAGGAATACCAACCAACAGACAAGAAAACAATGCCACATAGAGAAGGTAGGTGGCCCTGGAGCTCTGAAGGGTCAGAACTTTGAAAGGGTTCTATACCTTTTGAAAGATTGTGAAAGCCCAACAAATCAGGAGGACTGGCTTTGTTCCCAGTTTTGCCCATGGCTTTCGTGAACTCAGAAAATTTCCTTAACTCCTGTGTAACTCAGTGCCTCACTTTGCAAAATGAAAATAGTATAGCAATGTTCTCTTGGTTTAATGAGAGAATTCCACAAGTATGAGCTTCTTACAGCCAAATGGAAAAATATAACAACAAAGTTTTATGATTGCTAGCTTTGGAACTGGGGTCTTTATTACAGGTCTGTATAAAATACAAAAGTAATAATCCCATGTCATTAGGTTATGTGCACCAAAGATTGAACATTCAGGGTCAAATGAGCTCTTTCCCATCTGTCAGACACAGTAGGAAGTTCAATTAGAATACGGTCTGTACAGTAGGAATGTAAGAGCCCCGACCTTTTTAAGCAGTTATCACATAGATCACAGAATGTGATATGGCTTCTATTCTGACTGGATAATTACATGAAATTTAACATCCCTCACTGTTTTCATGATTGAAAGGAGTGCTAGAATTTTCCAAGCTATAATTTCAACCGAACACAAACATTAGAGTTGCATGTTTTACTGCACTTTTGGGGACTGTTTCTAGGCTGAGTATTTAGAAAGAAGCATTGGAAAGTGTCTGGTCTTGCAGATCCCAGAGGATTTCATAGTGTTCTTTCCTGACTTTCTCACCCCAGAACACTATTGCATTTCATATTGATTAATATTAGTAATATCTTATTAATACAATTTTGTTTTACATTATGCCTTTATCCAAAGGGTCATACACACCATATCAGCAAGTCTCATAACAGCTGAAGAGAAGGAAACTATATTCTTGATTTATTTAAATAAAGAAAATGAGGTAGTGTGCAGACACATTCCTGGTGTACGTCCTCTGTATATCAATAAGCATCATCTTGCTGGTTTCTTTAGGAAGGAGAAGGCATTTCACAGTAAGAAAAGCATGCTGGGACAGGGGTCTGCAGACTTGATTCCTCACTCTGCCTCAATCCCTGGCTGCCCAAGTTCCTGAAGGCACCAGCCAGCCAGAGTCACAGGAGTGCTGTGGGCAGGAGAAATATTTAGTGCTTCTTTGAATCTAGACCCTTTAAATACTTGTCCAAAATTTAGAGACAAAGTTGAGCACTAGGTGTGGGAAGAGAAGAAAATATGCACATACTCTAGTGATCAAAACAAGATTGTGCAGTTTCCTGGTTCCGTCCTCCTAGAAGGTGTTTTCGTTCCTCTCCACCTGACTTCATGTGCACCTTTCAAGGTTGTCACCCCCACAGAACTCAGCTTCTCATTCCTTCAAACCCATAAAGGATGCAGAAGTCTGGTCAGCGTTATTCCATGCACCTCCTCGCCCCTCCAGGCATGTACTCGGCCTTCTGCTGACTGCCACCCTGGCCATGCCCGGGGCCTCTGGTTCCTGGTCCTGCTCTGCCTGAACATGTGACTTAACCTCTCCAGGCCTTGTTGTCAAACTGGTTTTAGAGGAGCTCTTGTTTAAACAAAATCTACATGGAAGCTCAATTCAAAACCATCAAAGCAGAGTGCTTGAAGAGCAGTGGGAGCAGCGGGAAGCCCACTGGCTCTGTCCCCTCCCCTCCTCCGTCCCCTCCCCCCCTCTTGCTATTGCTTTCTCACTGGGGGAGGAGTACAATACAATTTCTCAGGCTCAGAGAAGAAATTTGGAAATTACTGAACTAGACTATGTCTAAGGTGAATTCCAGCTCTCACATTTTGGAATCCTGCTTGAGTGAGTTAAGGGACATGGGTAGATAAATGTTACATAGTGTCACACATATCCTCACCCTCTAGTTAGTGTGTCTTGGGTGGTGACTGCCTGGATTTATCCCCGATGGGGGAGGGGCAAGAAATGGGTGATGCCCCCCCACAAAAGCCATGGGAAGGAGAGAAACCCAAAGAAAATCACTCAGACCATCCAAGAGTCCAGGCTTGGCCCCTCTACCTTAGGACTGTTAATCAACTCTACCTGAAACATCTAGGGCTATAGAAGGCCCCAAGCTGCCAGGGGTATAAAATAAAAAGCCCAGAGGATAAATGACTGCACCCCCATGACCCAGCATGGCAAGGATACATGAGTTTCCTGCTGGGTGGAGTGGACCCTGTGGAAGATGCCTGGGCTTCAGCCATGTTTCTGATACTATAGCCTGAATATGTATGAATCCCCAAAAATCATATGTTTAAACTTAATCCCCAATGCAATAGTATTAAGAGGTGTGTCCATTAGGAGGTGATTAAGCCCATGGGGGCTCTGTCCTCATGAATGGGATTAGTACCCTTATAAAAGGGCTTAAGGAAGCTCTATTGCTCCTTTTGCCCTTCTACCACGTGAGGACACATACAAGGAGCTGTCTATGTGGAACAGGCCCTCACCAGCTCTGCTGGTGCCTTGATCTTGGACATCTAGCCTCAAAAACTGTAAGAAGTAAATGTCTGGTGTTTATACATTACCCAGCCTAAGGTATTTTGTTATAGCAGCAGGAATAGACTAAGATGATTATTATCTCTCAAAAGGATCCTGTAAACCAAACACTATGGGATGAGCCTCTGTGTTATAGTCTCTAATATTGCCATCGGTAATTCCTCCCATCTCTGTAAGCACGTCCTGTCAGAGGTGGAAACTATCAATATTCTCCCTCCCCTTGAATAGGAGCTGGCCTTACGACTTGCTCTCACCAATAGAATGCTTTAGAAGTGACCCTGTTTCAGACCCAGGCTTAGTTCTTAAGAAGCCTGGTTGCTCCTGCTTTTGCTGTCTTGGGAGCCAGTGACCATGCTACACAAAAGCTCAGGCTAGACTGCTGAGGAGTGAGGGGCCACATAAAGAGAAGAGGCCATCGTGAACATTCAGCCTCAGCCAAGCTCCTCCAGAATCCAGCTGCATGGAGGCAAAGAGTCCAAGCCAGATTCCCCCTTCTACGGGAGTAGGAAAAGGGAGGACCCTGTAGGTCATACTGTGTGGTTGATATTCATACGTATGTGAGTTTCCTAAGAGGAATGTGTTCTGCCACCAGGACTGCAGTGATACCTGAGCATTGTGTCAAAATCACAGCATAACAGTAATGATAGCAAACACTTCTATAGTATTTATTATATACCTTGTACTGTTCTGATTTATTTGTAGGTATTTTCTTAATTCCCATAGCAACTCTATACGGAAGATTGTATTATCATTTCATTTTACAGATTAGGAAACTGAGGCACAGAGCGATTAAAAGATTTTTAATCTTTACAGACTAAAAGATACAGCCAGTATGTTGTAGAATTGACTTTCTAGTTTCAAAAACTATACTCGCAACTGCAAAATAATGATGCCTCTCATAAGGACTCAGTATTTAATAGGCATGGATAATTTATTTAAATAGCATAGGCTAACATTTTCAATTCTCAATGCAAAATTCAGCTGCACATTAAAAGAAAAAAGTCATAAACAAATAGGGTTTATTCTAGGAATATAAGGTAGGCTCAATAATTAAATTACCCATATTGTTTTAGTTTTCTATGGTGGTGTCACAAACAACCATAAATATGGTAGCTTAAAACAACACACAAATTTTCTTTTATAGTTTGGGAAGCCAGAAGTCTGAAATCAGTTTCACGGGCCTAGAATCAATGTGTTAGCAGGGCTACACTCCTGCTGGAGCCTTTGCTTTTTTCAGCTTCTAGAACAAATGAAATTCCTTGCATTCCTTGGCTCAGGACCCATTCCTTCATCTTCAAGGCCAGCAGCATAGCATCTTGCATAAGTGCTTAATTGCCTTCTTCTTTCTCTGAATCTTCCTCTGCCTCTCTTTTATAAGAACATTTGTAATTACATGTAGGACTCCCCCATTACCACAAGATAATCCACCCATCTTTAGATCCTTACTCGATCATGTATGCAAAGTCCCACATAAAGTAATATGCTTTTCGGGATTAGGATGTGGATGTCTTTGGGAAATATTATTCAGAATACCACAAATATTAGTATTCATAATATAATGTGCCACATTAATAAATCTAGGGAGAAAAAAATTGCTTATATGTATAGATGCTGAAATAAAACATGGAATAACTTTCAACATCCAGTCTTGATTTTTAAAAGTGATGAACAAAATGGAATAAATACATGTTCACTGTTAATCCAAAAGCCAGTGTTATCCTTAATGGGAAATCCAAGGACATTTCCATTCCCAAATGTCAGGAATAGAGTCTTGTCCACCATTATAACTATTGATTTACATTATTTGGAGGGACTGGTGAACACAGTTAGACAAGAGAAAAGGCTTAAATATATAAAAATTGAAAAAGAAGAGGAAAAAGTATCATTATTACAAGTATATGATTCTCTACCTGAAAATTCAAGATAAGCAAGGGAAAAGTTATTTGAAAAAACTGAAAATGTCAAGAGGCACAAAACTAATGTAGAGAAATATATAGCCTTTATATGTACAAAGAATATCAATTAGAAAAAATAAAAGATGAAAATACCCCATTGGAATGGAAACAAACAAGAAATGTGTACAATTTGTATAAAAATACTTCATGTGCTCTCGAGGGGCATAAAAGAAAACTTGAAAAATAAAAAGGCAAACCATGTTCTTGGAAAGGACGATTCTACATCATAATGATGCCAATTCTCCCTAAGGCACCTTATAAATAAAATGCAGTCTCTGTAAAATTACCAGTAGGATGGTTTTTTACAAGCTAGACAAGGTGGTGCTGAGGTTCAAATAAAAAAGTAAACAATTAAGAATAGTAAGCAAACAGTTTTTAATTATTAGATTCATTAAATTCATTCATTAATTA